>CACRXP010000137.1:75652-156483 GCA_902702965.1 Spirometra erinaceieuropaei | reverse complement strand
TGAAAACAACGGTAGGTTGTGTAACCCCACTTTGCAAACCGTAAGCCCAGTCATTCGTAGTATGGAAATGATGGCGACAGGGGTTTAACGGGTGGGCCACACCGCGGAATGACGACGAAATGAATGCATCAAAAAAACAAAATAAATAGATTTACGTTTTAATTTTTCTCCTACGCATACATAGAGTGGAGGAATCGAGCGCATATCTTGATACTTAATCAAAACTAATTCTCAGCAAATAAACGTTATTTAAAGGAACCGCAACCTGTAAAGTTAAAGTGAATCAAGACCCAGTATAGCAAACATACAATCGGAAAGAACAACACAAAGTGCCAAAAAGTACAGCTGTGAAAATTTACTTCAAGGTATTGTGATGCACTTTAGTGTTAAAGCATCCATACATATACATCCTGATCCGCTTTAAATTGGCTTGTGGTGGTTTTTTAGGCAAATGTTGTTTGTTGAGAGTTAGTTTTGACAAATGTTTAAGTTAGGCGCTCAATTACTTTTTTTATATAGATGGAGGAGAATAACTGCAACGAAAATGTATTTGTTTTCTTTCTTTTTTATTCATTTCGTTTCCTAATGAACAAGAACAAAGACAAATAACATATGTTTGAGCGCCTGCTCGTATATGCACAATAGGGCAACTTATGATTTTCATGTAAAAGCATAAATTGGTTAAATGAGTTAAATTAAATTAATTGATTAAATAAATAAAATAAAAATAAAGTGAATCTGTAAACGCCATGTACAATAAGGGCATGCGTTACTCAACAAAATATGTAAGAATGCCTATTATTTTCTTTCCAATGCACACACAATCGGCCCTAAGTTGAAGAAAAGTCAGACAACCTCATTCTGATTTTCTGATGTAAGCGCAAGAAAACCCAGGCTGTGAACTCGGAGCAGGTGGCGGAATACTGTCGAACAAGGAGCCAGTTATCTAATGTGTCAAAATATCAATTTGGACGTCAAATGTGCCGGCATTAAGGACTTTACATTCAATCATAACAATCATTTTAAGGCTCCAACCACGGGAAAACACATCAATGTGACTAAAGCCTATTGGAGCAAACTAAAACGGTGGCTCCACGAGGTAGCACCTATGTCGGGTCGTGCATTATCGGTATACGTAGATGGAATCCAATGTGGTCTGCGGCTAGACTTAGCGTCAGCTTAAAGCAAGCGTGGAAAATATTACTGTTGCATACAGTGGTAAATAAATTACGACGTATGTTGTCAACAACAATAAGAAAATAAAATATATTCCAAATTAAAACAAATTTAATGGAAAGTTATACATGTTAAACCTAGTGGGGTTGCACAAACTACCCTTACCGAATTAACCAACTAACAGATAAATGCGCACCGCATTAGCATATAATTATTTTAAAGGTGTTGTATACTTCAAGTGCGCAATGCGCGCAAAACATTGATTCTAAAATTGTTGTACATAATGTTTTAGTGCAATACCCACAGGATTTATCAGATAAAACCGCCACATGTTTCACCCGCAGCGAAACTATGGTTTACGTACGTTTTACGTTTCTTAGTAGCTGAAGGCTGGGAAGTATAAAGTAAATCGCGGCTTTCAGATGAAATGTTGTATGGACTATTCATCTAGCTTGGACAACCCCGTTTATCCATTAAATCTGAAGAATATTTCGCTTTAAGCAAGCAAATCAATCGTTGTACACTTCACTGACTTAACTCACCAAGCCAGGAGAAAGTAGTCAGGACGAACTCTTGCTCGTTTATTAAGCATTATAATTTACGTGTTTAGTTAAGTATGCGTCGGCTGACACACAATGCATGTTCTAAACTTACGGGAGAAGCGATGGATGATTTGAACATAAAGGAGTATGTGATCGAGATGCAGTCAAATCAGGTTGAGCAAGAACACAGTGAGGGATATTCATGGTTTGTGAGCAAAAGGGTTCCATTAAAACAGGCAGTTTACCAAACAAAATGGACATTTGAATACTGTCTTAAGGGTTAAAATCGAAGAAAATTACCTTATCGACTTCACTGTCAATTATTGAAGCATTTTTCTTTATACACTGGCCTCATAATTGTTTAGTATTTGTGAGGAACAAGCCACTTTTCTGAGGTTCAAATGGACTGCATGCTGATCTTTGATGTCTAACGTCACATTAAATTTAAGGATCGGTACTGCTGGATAAGGATGCTAACGGAAGCATTCTGCGGAATCGCTTATTAAACTGTGAATAACTCCATATTTGCATAAACTTAAGTGGATGTAATTATCACAACAACGTAATATAATTTAGTCGGACTGCCTTCTAAGATGCAACTGTTCTTGTCTCAAATTGCTGTCAGAACCAGACAAAAAGGCGCGTTGGCGAGAAAAGGGCCTCAGAATGCCCTTATCAGCTCGTAATAAACAATTAATTGCATCGGCCATGAAAACAGGCCCGCATTTTGTCCGACCACATAAATCTAAACTCGGCTTTATTAGGAAACACTGCTTGTCCACTTACGACTCCTGTCCTACTGAGGATTTGCAGATTCACAAAACCATGGCTTAAATGGCATTCTCTTAAACGAAAATATTTTAAATAAATTACGATGCCTAAATCTGTACAGTCGATATGCCATCTTGTGAAATGTTGGCTGAAATTCGTTAATGTATTTCCAACTCGAGAAGTGTACTTTAATAAGGATGCAACATAAACTATCTTGCAGCATAACGTTAAGATATTTCAGTCACCTCAGACAGCTGGCCTTTGAATGCGTTTTTATCATCCACTTTTACAAAGTTTGTTTTGCAGAAAATGGCAGAAAATTACATTTTCTTTAAATATTTACTTAGAAAAAAATAATATTTGGTTTTGAAAAACTGCCCCAATATCTGTATAATTTTGATCTCTACCTGCCGCTACACTTATATTTTCAGTTTCCATACTACCAGCTGAATGCATTTTGTTTAAGGAATAGCGGAAATTTCCGTTTGCTGTGAATGTAGTTCGGCTTGGCAAGAAACCGTTATAATTCCTCTGTATTATTTCTAGTCTATAATCCAATTTTTCAAACTTCACAGAAACAATTCGGTAAAGATAATCAGCCAGGTCGATTGGTGTTGCAACATTTTGCTAATTTTACCCAATGCATAGACAGCATGTATTTGTAAAAACTACACAAACACTTTAGTGCAACAAGGTCATATGACGCTTACCACCACTGACGATTCAATGCCTAATTAAACTAAATTAGATAATCGGTATCTCATTTGAGCCTCTTTTTATGGCATCTAAGCTTCCCTATCGATGTTTTATGCTTTACTAGAAACCAACATACTCTAGAGGCGAATCCGATTCAATGGATATGTTCTTTTCTGTTTAACCTTGGCCTTTAAGGATTATCAAGGGAGGTCAATAGGCAATTTGATGATCTTATATTAGGCTTCACAAAGTGTATACTCATTCTACTTATCCGATTTAAGACTCTAACTGTAGAATGCGGTTCCCATCACGGTTATTTGCCACGTTAGGAATTGCCACCAGGAGACTGGTATTTTTGAAAAACTACTCGCACAAGTTCTTTTGCGATGGAAATGGTCGCTTGACGAAAGTATTTAGGGAAAAATTCATTTACGACTTAAACGTATGCCAACAATTACTCCTGGTCGATACTGTCGATGGAGGTATATTTGTATTCCCCAACGTCACGTTAGGTAAAAACGCAAGTGCTATCATTCCTAAATTGCTGCCTTTGTGACGTAATTGTGTTCTTAGGTCGATTAATCACGCCTTAACCGATGTTCTCGGTGAGCCTTCTTTTAGGTTGCATTGCTCTTACAAAGATTTAAACAATTTAAACCCATGTTAAGTAGGCGCGACACAGCTTCTACATCTTCCCTGTTGCACTATTAGCGAGTTGCCCATAAAAATTAAACCCAATTAGTTGAAAAGTATTTCAAGAAAGTTTGAAACGCAGGACGTACCGCCTCGTTTCGACCCCTCTTCGCGTTCTTAAGGTTAAACATAACGTAGAAAAGCACTTTGTCGACAGGAGCTTGCTGGCGGAAGCTGGATATTTGCAGAATATTCATGGTGTCTGTGAATGTGTTTTACGATGTCACTGTCACATGCTCAGAATGAACACCCCGATGAACATAGCAACCATTTGTAGTCGGTCGTCAAGGTCGCCTGCCCTAAAAACTTTTATTTTTTAAAGCTCATGTGGGGGCAGTCTTTACTGCTGCGCCTGTCTCACTGCCCATGTATGGCCGTGAGGTGTCTGAATAAAATTCAAGACGAAGACACTAAAACGTGACCAAACAAACCCGCTTTCTGTTTTGGACGTCTGAATAAGTACAGCACTCATGCCATGTTGGTCATTATTCTTGTGCGTGCGCAAAACGAAAAGAGACGTTCAGAAATTGTTTTCGATTCCTTAAAGGAATGAAGGCCGGCCTTTCTTCTCCGTCATCCCCGTTTATGCAGTTACATTTTTCTAACCAGACGAATGGTTGAAAGAATACGCCTAACGGCCTCATATACTTTGGAAGATGGCATCGTTTATACCCTGATCCCCACGTGAGGTATGTCTTTTGTCCATCTGAAAACATCCTTGAGGTACCTCAATGGAGTGATCATCATCAAGTAACGTTTAACGAAATCCTTTTAATTTGCCCGTCATTCGGCAATCACGGAGAACATAGAGCACTCGAGGTTATTGGTAGCTGTTGGAATATCACAACGATTTGGAGAATACTGTCGACTGTTTTTTAAAAATTCTGTGGAGGCATCAATTTCACAGACGATTCCGAATACACAGTAGATTTGCTAGGTCATAAAACGTTAACCAAAATTCTCATATGCGTTTTTGGCCAAAAAGATCGCTTAAGTAAAACTGTAATAATCTTGCAACATAATCCCAAAGTTAGATTTTTTTTAAACGTCTTTTCGGCCGTCCGCAAAATACTGTACTCTGTCAAAAATGACCACTTATGCAACATGACGTTTTCCCATTGATTTTCAGTTCTCTTGTCTATTTCATAGAAACCACGCATGTAATTATTCATTCTTCTATTTATTTGGTAGAAACGTACTTCTTCTTCTTCGCCAAATTTTATACTCGAAGAAAGGGTAGGATCGGACTGTTTAATAGTTCCCAATTATGAAATTTTTTATGACCGTGGAATGCCCGTTCATAAAACATCATGTCTCTGCATTTATTAATGTTGCCTGTGAAGTTAACAATATGGCTCAGATCCACTGCTAAAGTATATGAACTTCACACTGTAGAGTACAGAAATGTATAATTTGCCTAAAACGGAATTTTTAATGCGTGTAGTTTGGTAACTTTAAATGCAAGTGCAACGGCGTGATGGATTCAAAATTAAATTAGATCCGGCAAATTGTTAAAGCCCTATTATGCCGTTTCTTTATGTGTAAACTTGGAAAAAGAAGTATATTTCTACCAAATGAGCAAAAGGAGGAATATTGTTATGCATATTTTCTGTGAAATATTTAAGGACGTCGAAAATCAATAACAAAAGTTCATATCGCATAAGTGGTCATTTTTGCAGAGTACAGTTTTGCTGTAGGCGGCCGAAAAGTCGTTTGCACAAACGCTAGCATCTTGGAGTAACCAAAATACTTTGGAATCATGATGCATGTGGACCACAAGCGTACTAAAGAAGTATTTTTAGTCGAAGAAGCGTTTCATAATTTCGGTTAACATTCCATGCGTTATCATATCTACCGTACTTGATGCGGTTAGTATGGCCTAGGCTTCCCGAACTTCGAAATCGACACCTGTTGTTTTTAATCTGATATCGAGTTCTGGAACATTATTCTTGCTTCCTATCGTTCGGATTCCATAACTTAAGTCACTTTGTTAAAAATAAATATACCACATAATGACATTGCCGTCCACATAGTTTTAAATGAAGGCAGTCATCCCTGTCGCATATCTTTCAGTTAGAGGAGGTTGAAGTATGTAAGCCCCCCAAATTGGTTATTGAGGAAACCTACCTCCACATCGTACTCAGAATCATAACGGTTCGCCTGGCGGTAGGTTATTTAGTTATGTGGATTTTAAACTCCACTAGCAATAGTAACTTTAACATTACCCTATTGGACTCAGAACCAAGGTAAGTGCTACGGTTATAGTTAATGTTAGTCGCTGGGTGCATCCCAGGGCTATTGTTAACAGATAAGGGTTATAGGTTGATTTGGGATTAATGACTGTGTTAGGGTTTTGCCGTTATGATTGGATCAGGGTTACTGCTACGGTCCTAGGTTAAGGGCCATAGGTTATGGTTTCAAAGCCCGGTTTAAGGCAACAGTTACGTTCGAACTTTTCATAAATGCTTAGCGATTAAGAGTTAGGATTACTCATTAAAGGCATAAACACGATTGTCGTTAGGTTTTTAGTTAACTTCCTTTTTTCAGTTTGATTATGTGCTATGCACTTGTCAGGAATTGTTTTACTTATGGATGTTCAAGATATTGTATTATGTAGAAGGTTATTTGAAACGTTCACTAGATTTTATAATGTTTCAGGACTGTTATCCACTGGAGCGAACTCAATATGGACATTTTATCATAGCAGTCGCGGTCAGCTTGATAATGTCGAACCTCCAAATTTCCATTCCGATCACTCAGCCAACGGCTGAGTTTCTATTTGCAAGATAAAGCCCTGCGGATGGTCAGAGAAACAGCAAAGCGCCGAAAAGAGATGCTGTGGATCAAAAATGGAGCCATGATTGAGCATCAGAAGAACGTGGGCACAAGAGAGATAGTCGCTGGTACACCGAGTTAGGCAGTAAACAATAATTTAACGGGAAGTTGGCACGACGCCAGGGAAGCAACCGACTCTTTGCCCCTTATAGCCGAGACCTCCTTTGTAAAAGTCTCATCTGTCACCTTAATTTACCTCGGAGTGCGCTGTCTATTATAAGTGATTTCCGTTGGATTAGGAATTTAGGTTAATCGCTCTTTTGTAAGAATATTATAAGAATGACGGCTGGGAATGATACGGTCTCTCCATGCTCATCAAACCAGGACAACATTGTGTAGAGACCCAGAAACCGTCTTCTTTGAGGGTTATTTTGCTACGTAACGCCAAGGCTGCATTGTCGATTTCTTCTTACGAGAAAATGTTATATCCCTCTGCGAACGGCTGACCCCCTGTTACTGCGGAAAGGAGGTTTGCGAGTGGATTTAATTTCGCATCCTAGAAGGTTCACCAAGCGCACCGTACCAGGCAGGAACTTGGTCTGCTTATTATCCATTGGCAACTCATTTTCCCTTTGGAATCATTTAATGCATGGGACGTAGCCTTTAATTTGTCAGTTAGTCGGTGGGTTTTTTGTTCTAGCTCACGCCTATGTCAACACTACGGCAATCTTTAGACATCTCTTCACTTCAGTAGTCTCAGTTAATATCTCCAAGCAACTTGCGCGGAATTAATCTCTAACGTTTTTAACGTCCGACATACCGGGGCCAAATGTTGCCTTTCACCTCTGTTTTTGCTCATTGGATCATGAGGTGTAACTGCGGCACTTTTACATGTTAAACACCCAGTTTTTTGGGGGAGGAATGGACGGCCAAATTCCAAGCCCTTTTGGAGGAGAGCATTCTTCATCCCACAGCTCGCTTCGACAGCATAAATCACCTGCTCTCTCGAGATTTGATAAGATGGCTTCAATCAACGTTTTTGCCAGTTGGCTGCAAAGTAAACCAATGGTATGGCAAGCTTATGAATACCTCGCACTGCTTAGTGAAAAATGTTTCTGATCGGCAAGGTGATGGCGCTTTCTGAAATTAGCGAACTTAGGGGCAAAATCGAAGAGGCCAGTTGATTTGCCATTGAAACAAACATGTGTCCCAGTCATATCGTGCCTTTTAAGGACTTTTCATTTTACCAGACAAATAACATTTTTTCATGCACTTCTTCTGGCTGCAATACGAGAATATATTTATTCTCCATGTCTGTGGCCGACGAAGACTTGGACTACATTCTAGTGAAGTATACTGTCATATCGGAAGAATGCTATCTCATAATGACCGGG
The DNA here is from genome assembly GCA_902702965.1 of Spirometra erinaceieuropaei. Taxonomy (NCBI): domain Eukaryota; kingdom Metazoa; phylum Platyhelminthes; class Cestoda; order Diphyllobothriidea; family Diphyllobothriidae; genus Spirometra; species Spirometra erinaceieuropaei. Next base: position 148,436 of record CACRXP010000137.1, on the reverse strand, counting down.
TCCCCATGCAAACATGACACTGTCGCCTTGCTCCATGCGACCAATCGTCATTCCTCATGTCAACAGAATCGGACACAGGAAGATGAAGTGGCGAACTGTGAGACCTTGCTAAACGGCGCCCAGAATCGTTCGCACACAACAGTGCAATATAAAGCGTCCTCTCTGATTAAGCAGCCTACCCTTCATAATATTAGTCACATTCTTTGAATTATGAACCATGGAATTCCCAATAAGTTTGATCATATGCGGACTCTGAATAGCCACGGCGGTTACCTGGAATTTGTGATTCCTGATCTACCTACTCCCTACTGGCGTAGATTCCGATTCATTCAATCCTTTGCTAGTCTGGAGTGAGCTGGCTGATTGTTATTTGCGCACACAGACTAGTGTTCGTATCCATTCCAGGGCCTACACCCGCTCTCCACATTTTAATAGTATTATTCACACTAAAACAAGAGAGGGAGATGGTGGTGTATATACTGTTATGGCCTTCTCTATGCAAACCAATTCATGTACCAGTCACCGGTGATATTCTGATAGGTGTAGGTCCCCTGTGTGTTTGAAAACAAACTGAAATGCAACTGTCACTGAGCTAGAATGCTCGTACGTAAGGAAGCGTTGCGGCCAGACCGTATCAAACAGCGCTCTCATTAGAAATAATATATATATATATAATATTGAAGAAGATGGTAAGGCGAGCTCTGGGGATGATGATTTATTCATCTGACGTTTCACACTCATACTCGAGCGCAGCATCGGAGATAGGAAATATTAGAAATATATAATATATATTTCTGTTGTGGAACAGAAAGACCTGGGCGTCCTAATGACCATCATCACAGTGTCAAAGGGTAGCCAAAAGTGCGATAAGGGTGTTATTTTCGCTGAGGCGAGGATTTGTGCAGATCAATAAAGAGCTTTTCGGAAAAACCTATGGGGCATTCGCTCGGCCTCACTTAGAATATGCAGTCCAGGCCTGGCGACCGTGGTTGAAGAAAGATTATCAACGATTGGAAAGAGTACAGGCGATGGCTACGAAGATGGTCAAGAATCTTCATCATTTGCCTTACGAAACCAGGCTGACCGAACTAAATCTGTTCCCTCTAAATTACAGACAACTGCGCGGCGATCTCATTCAAACCTACAGGATTGTCAAAGGCCGTGAGTGTGCCCTAGAATTTGATAAATTCTTCGAATTGGCCGGGACTGACCGTCTGCTTGGTCATCCCTTCAAACTGCAAAGGAAGCTGGCACATTCTGACGTCCGACGGAACGCCTTCCCTCACAGGGTCACTGGAGCATGGAACGGACTCCCTGATGCGGTGGTTCTTTCCCAAAGTGTCCAATCCTTTAAGTGTAGACTAGATACTCATTTGTTGAGAAACTATTGTACGTATATTTAGGATTGTTTTGGCGGCCGTAGTTTGCGCCTGACTCACACTTACTGCTAACTTCTAACTTTTCGCAATTGCTGATTTAATTGATGACTTTATTTCTGTTTATCAATGTGAATAGGGAGCTCAATGGCGAAAGCCTCATTCCCTTAATAAACTGACTTAAACTGACTTGAAATATAGCTATTTAGCTTACTTTTGTTCAAATAAACAATTATGAACGTAAGCAAGAACTGTGAAAGCCCCAAATATCACAGTTTGACGATTTCTCTACTGGCGGCTGACCATGACAAGGTGCAATCTTTGCTGAAATCAAATGTCCATCACAGCGAGTAAAACCTGTCGTATTTGATGCTAGCAAAAGTGTTAAGCAAACGGCGAATCAGTAGGAATTAGCCGAAGCTAAATGTGGTACTGAGGTTCAGCCTGTATCTGAAGTCAAGAGAAGTGCCACACAGACGAACGTTTTCTGCCCAAAAGCTGACGCAATCGCATATTTTCCACATTCTTATTACCGTCGTAGTTCCATGTATCCGTGGCCTCGGAATGAATATTCATTTCTGGGTAGTGTTTGGAATACAATTCTGTGGTATATATTCGTGAGAGAATGATTTCACGACTGACGGTCATAAGGACGCAAATCTACTATATTATTCACGCAAAATACTTCTATTTTCTTTCTATTTTTATTTCTGAAAATGTGGAAATAATGTGGCCTTGTAAGTAAAGCACGTTTAAGCTTCAACAACACAGTTTTACACTGCCCATTGGCGAAAACGTACACGAATATGTCCATTAGGTTTTTGCATCTTGCAATGGTTTTTAAGCAAAAAAACTACGCATCTTCAACAAAAGCAGCCTTTCAAGTTTAAACAGGCTCAGAAAAATAAAATGAGAATTCTAACACGTTGCACTTAAAAAAAAGAAACAGAACATTAATGTCATTATGAAAAACGCCTTTGAAATGATGAAAAGCATGATGAGTTCTCTCCAAGTCCATTAGGCAGATGTTGTCAGGAGACGAATAAGTCAAACAAGCAACTGTTTACGCACTTTGAATCAGACAAGTATTTCAGTTTAAAGTGAATGGTCGCATCTTCTACTGCACTTCTTCGGCGCTGCCGGATTTTTCAGAAGGCGCATCTGACATGCATGGCAGGGGAACCTGCGGGGGCTGCGGGAATCCTCCACTCGCTGCCGGTGCCTGTACTAGCGAGGTCTGATTCGCTTGCATAACCTGTTCGTAATTCGGAGGTTGGGCAAAATACATGGGACTGGGAGCGGGCTGTGGACAGAATGCCGGATTGGAGCAGGCAATCGTCTGCTTTGGATAAACTGCCTGCTGCGGATACGGTTGCGTCATCTGAAAGACGATATATAATGGTCAACTAGCAAATGTGGATCATTCGCAGTGTTAATTATAGTAAAAAATGATGTACGTACACATCTGTGATCTAATTTTAGACTACACGGTCATAACAGGATTTACTGCCGACTGCAATCTGGCGACAAATTGTTAAGCACTTTCAGTTTTGCCTAATAGTGTAAAGAATTAAGCGGTGCGCGGCCGTTTACTTTTTATTCTGAAATCATTGAGGAGGGTTTAAGATCAAACTTTAAACCCGTAGCACAGTCATTGATAAGGCTCGCCAAACACGCAGTTCAGCTAGTAAGAAAGAAGTAGAAGCACATCTTAGTTGGGACTAACATCCGCATTTCGTCGTAATCAACGACGACATAAAACAAATAAAAACCTCTTTAATCTGCAATCACTAATTTTAGTCAACATATACATACGACTGCGTCTTGGGTTTAGACACGGAAATTTGGAAGCCTTCTTACTACAAGTGACCCATCGCTACACGTCGGTCGGCTAAAGGGTTGGACTTGGAAGAGTTAGATTTTAAGATATCGCTAGAAGTCTCAGGAGACGGCTCAAAGGCACGATAACGGAGGGCTATGGTATATAACCCTCCTGGAAAACCGTAGTTAACTATGGCCCAAACGCCAACCCCGCGCATGGCCGTAATATCTAACCCTAACCATTAAACCTTAAGCATTTAGGGAAGACTCAAAAGCAACCGCAACCCTAACCCTAGGCCATAAATCCCTAACCTAAACCTAAACCTTAACTCATGATCCTAATTATGAACCCCAATCCTAGTGTAAACCGTAAATGCAGATCATAATCCGAGTTTAAAAACCTCGGCCTGAGGAATAACTTAACTCCCAGTATGAAACCTTACTCCAACCGCATCCCTAATCCTAAGCTTTAACTCGATCCGGGCAACTTTGACGTCAATGACACTACTGAAGATAAAAATTCGCGTACAGCATGACCTCTTTGGCTTTCTTTCTTCAGGTAAGCTGTTGTTAACCACAGAACAGCGTTACCGACAAAAACAAGGAAATTTGAATAGCTATTTCTGTCTTATTAGCCGTCGCCAGACGGCTATACCTAACCGTTAGGGTGCGCAAACACTGGGACTCGATCCTGCAACGTACTGTTTGGAAGTGCAACGTACAACCACTGAGCCTTGCGCTCGCTTTACTGTCGTTTGCGATCGGGTAAATACAATGGTTGTGGGACGCTCACCGATCGCGCTACGGAACTCGTCATGTTGTGCCTTGGGGCAAAATTACAGCTAAATCGCTAAGATACGGAGGTAAAATTTTGGAAACTACCGAAGTGAGATGCACAGCCTATCCTTACCAGCACTTTGTTTGACATTTAACGCAAGATTACCCATAGTACCGGACGGTTCATACTACCAAGTCCAATCTACCTCGCTTCATCGTTTTAGATGTAAATAGATTTTCAGAAAGTTAAATGCCTACTAGCCACATCGACAGTTATCTCTCCGTATGAAACACATTTCGGTAACACATTATTGCGAGACACTCGTACAGAAACCGGATCTGCGAATACGTATTTATCTCTCTTTAAACACACTTTATTTTACGCCTCTCAGCTGCTTGTCAATTCCTGTCCTTACCGTTGCCTGCACATGGACTTATCAGTTTATTTGTTTGAAGGCGCAAATAAATGGGCATAAAAGTTGCATCTTTAGTAAATGATACTTTACCACCAGTCGCCTTCATATTTCTCAAACGAACAAATGTAGTGCGCTTTAGTGGATGCGGTTATGCTAGACGGCTTATTAAACCTAACGAAAGTGATTACTGCTTAGCCTCCTGACATTTGTTCCCTATTTGGAAAATCAAATATAAGTAGTACAACCAGGATAATTGCATGAAACATTAAATGCCTAACCAACAAGGACTGTTTAGGCATTCTCACTCATTTTGTGCCAAATTTTCAAAACAATAAACCCGTAATGGCCAATTGTGTTTTGCACCATCTCACAGGAATTTTTCCCTCCAACTAGGAGCAGAACATTGTTTTTGGCTATTAAACGGTTTGTCAATAAAGGTCAGCAGCAGAGACATAGTTAATCTATCCTTGCTTATATAGTCGGCATTAGCCCGCTAGTCAAGAAGAGCCAAGCAGCATGGTTCGAAAAGAACCTATCATTCCGGAGAAACGAGCGTTGATTTAGCAGGCGCCTAATCCACCAATTCCAGTAGCTGTCACGCAAGCAAAGATTGAAGCAGTGTATTCTGAATTAGCTGAAAATCTCTGGTTTTAAATGATTAACCTTAAAATGCTTCGCCAATAGCCTTTTTATTTCGTTATTTGACGAATAAATTTAAGAAGGTCTAGGGAAGCATAACTACCGCTGGTGGATCAGGGTAGCGTCAAGTATTGGGCATAGACTCATGCAAAAGAAAGCAGACGTCAAATCGGAAATACAACTTCTTGAATGTGAAGTGATGTATTATATAACTGAGAGTACATTTAAATAAGGTCGCCTTTTATTTACTCCAAAATTTCCTTCGGGTCAAATCGACTTTCTTTCACAGGGACTCTAAAATGCATTATTTCTAACGACTACTCCGGCTTCTAGCCCATGAACCTTTCAACTAGTCTAGTGATATTTTTCCATTTTGAAACGCAGTCACTGGCTAAACCAAAACCAGAAGTTTATGCTCACTGGGTGATTAACTTCGCTCGATAAATCCATTTGGTTGTTTCTGATAATTCTTTTTCTTTGGGAGGGGGGGGGGCGGGTCGAGAGTATTTAATAGAAAGACAGACCTGTCTTTGGTTTTTTAATCCTTAGCTTTGATGATTAATGTCCCCATTTATTTTTCAACCAGTTTCGCTGCAACTTACGTTGTTTTTATAAAAACAATTTGCACACGAATCTGGCTCGGGACTTTATTTCGCTGGTTAGGGTATTGAGATCACGCTCCTTAAGGCCTGAATTTGTGATGCCACTGCACACAACGTATGCTGTTGCAACCTATTTCCTTCCACTGCTATCCTTATCTTAAGGTTTCAAAGCCCGACTTCAGCCAAAACAAATGCTGATCCGATGTAATGTGCATTTTAAGACATGCACTTTTCCATCTGAAGCTTAAAACAGCCAGTCACTAGGAGGCTCCTTTCCAGTGCACATCTAGGAGGTTAAGACAATTTTTCTAATAATCTACTTTTGTCTTGCAAATCGTTCTTCGGCGGTGTGCATGTTTAGTCTTAAATTCGCAAGCAACACACTCTAGAAATCCTGGGTAACACAACGTTACGGACGAGAAATTTAAACAGATAATTAAAAGATTATAAAAGAACACGAGATTTTACTCAACCAAACGGTCTAATGAATGGTAATTTTGGGTTTTGTTCTTCTCTTGACATCCGTAGGAAAGGATATGTTATCGGATTAATCGGCCTTCACGTTATGCAAAAGTGCCTTTTTTTCAAGAAATAAGTTAGGATAAAGATTTTTGCAAACTTACCTGTTGTTGCATAATAACCGGTTGCTGGGCGAATTCGTCCCTCACTGCAACCATGGAGCAACAAGCACAAGCAAAGCTTATGCTTCCGACGATCAGGAAGATAATTCCAAAGAAGATGAGAGCAACTCCTGACGCAAACTTACTAAAGCATGATTTGAAGTCGGAATATAAAATTCGCATGAGCGTTTGAGACTTTAAATTCTCCCAAATAGTAGTCGAGACGGCAGAATTTAGATGGAATGAGGGATAATCCAAATGACATGTTTTCTCTTACTGAGCGACGGTCACAATCATCTAAGAGGATTTTTAATCTCCTGTTGTCACTGTTTACTCAACGTCCTTGTTATGACCGATTTGTCAATTTTGAAAACGAGATGTTATCCGGATAGGTTTTCGCGCAAAATGCCAAATTGTAAACAAGATAGCCGGAGATTAATTTGCTATTCTGTTAGATTGCAGCATAAAACGGCCACAAAAACTGTTGGTACACCTGGACATTAGTGCAGTTGGAGCCAAGGAAACGTATCTTGGCGTGTATTACGTACATGTACGTACGCATGTTTTCTTTACGTTCTTGCGGAATCCCAACGCAATTACTTTGCAAAATTTGGTGACTGCAAATAAAATCTTCACTTCAGTCCTAGATTCCATCTCGTAAGACCATGCTGCCCAGCCCCCATTTTTAATCATTCGTCAGCCTCTGAAATATTTATAATCACCAAAGCAACTCTCCGAATATGTTTTTGTAGTGATTCACTAACTATTGGTATTGTTTTTATGGTGACAATGTACAAGCAAAAACTGCCTATTCAAATATGATAGCATTTGGCTAGATATAATTCATTCATGTCTTATTAAGAAGACGTTTTATTGCAGCAAGAACGGTTGACTATAGTATTTTACAATGCCGCAAAACGACCATTCGAATGGGATTGCGTCTTTGGTCTTAATAATGCTTCTTATAGAAAATACACTGCTGCAAATATATATTTCGGAATTGTATGGGCCCTATATGTTATCGTATAGATGACATACAATAATGTCTATTTTTGCTTACATGGAAGTATGCAGTGCGCGGTTTAGAAAACCTAAACACAAATACAATGACAGATTGAACTTAAAATTATTCGGGAAATAAATATGGTTAAAAGCAACAATATATCCTTTTTTCCTTGAACATAAAATAAAAAGAAAGAGATTTTATACAAAAGGTGCAAAAAAGAATCTTTTAAGCATGGTTACCGTAGGATATATTTAAACTAATTATAATATTAAGTATTCGTGAAAAACACTTCTGCAACTTGCGTGGTCACGTTTTTCGGTTACCGTTTTCGCAAGCAGTCGTAAAATGCACACTCGAAAACCAGCTTTAAAGTGTGCTTAAAGTATCCTTAGATTTTAAGACAATAGTTTTAGCATCGAGATCGCACCTAGTTGATCCTTCTAAATAAAATGCATTCCAAAGTATCGGTCATTATCTCAACCATCTTTGAAAGACTGTTGAGTCAAAGGACTTCATTTTTTCGCAGTTAATTGCCGCATAATGCTAATCCTTCTTATGCACAAAATTTCGATTGAAAGGTAAGTGGTTATTAGGCACCACTTCAGTTAAACTTACATGTGCTGCGTGTTGGGTTCTTCGGGGATCATGTTCTCCCAATTATCAGCAAATGCATGGTTCCACCAAACATTCTGATATTTTGCCACCAGGACGCTGCCAGTGATAAGAAATGGCAAACCCACGGCCGCAAATATGACCGCGGTCACGTTGCAGCAGATAGCGTGAGCCTTGACGAAGCTGTACGTCTGACTTCTGACTGTCTGAACTCGTGACATGCGAGTAGTTTGTCTGCTTGAGGTTTTTGAAATTTTTGTAAAAATGTACTTTGATTAGGTAAATTTGACAAATTCACTTCAACTTGTAAAAGGTTAAAGGTTAGATGAAATGCTTTTTTCTCATTTTGAACAGTAAACTTATTCAGGATCAGTTATACCTAAAGTCGGAAAGTTGGAAAATATTTAAGGGTTTGCCAAGTAAATAGGACCCCGTTGCAATACATGTAGCCCCGAGCCAAATTCCAGAAGGGGTACTAATTCCAGTGACCAAACCATAAGCTCAGCGTCAATCCCAGGACTTAACCCAAAATGAACCCGAATCCGCATCTTAGTCATTACCCCAACTATAACCCTAGTAATAATTCTAACTCTACATTTATCTTAACATGAATCCTATACTGATCCGAACGCTAACCCTCCCTTGTACGAAACTCTTACCCTTATCACCACAATCTAATGCCAGATTACCCACTTTACTATGTATTCCTATTCCCGAATTCTATGGGCTCATTATGACAATCTGAATGTAAAACAATCTTTTCTAAAAGATGTCTAAAATGTGCATGTTTTTAGTTATCGGCCATCGCAACAGTAAAAGTCCGAGCAGGTCACAGTTTAAATTTTGTACATAGGTCAAGCAGGTCAATGAAAAAACCAATGTTAACTTCGTTTGCCGTGGTAGACACAGATTGCGCGTAATCTCCTATTGGCGAGCTATGCTTCAGGCAATATCTCTCGTCCGATTATGTTACATTAACGAGTTTTTAGCCGCACCCCTTACACAACGAAACTTACTCGAAGACTGAAATGACAAATATGTGAGAGTTTGTTGCCCCGTAATTTCAAACGCCTAAGGACAACTATGCTCTTGACATTAAAAAATTTACAATCCACCAGTCGACGAACGACGGGTTATAAGGTAGTTGATTTGTTTACTTTTGAAAAGAATAAAGTCGTCAGTTTGCTGCTCTGTAAACATCTAATTTTTAGGCATGATGTACGTTGATCCAAATTGACCGCCGATTGACGGATAGAAGCCGGACACTTTCTCCTTGCTGACACTATCTTTTTTCCGTTCCCACATTTAGATATCAAAAAACTGTCATTTACCAGCGACCGATTATTCGGAAAAATCGCTGCAGTCGGTGGGCCGCAACAGTCATCTAGCAAACACCGCTATGTTTTTGGCCCTTTATGAATTACGATTTTACTGTGCTCGTACTGACAGCGCACAAACCGCGTCATTTATGCTGGATAAAGTTAAGAGCATGGCTAAACTCCATTGCTTGACCTCATTTATGCCAGAATCTAACATACTGTGAACTTATCGATGCATATCTGTATCTCCGGTGAGTATTTCATGTACATGTTAAAATGCTCTTCGGCTCTTTTCGTTTTTCTGCCATTTTCGCTGCATGATGGGTTTTTAACTAAGCAGCCCATTAGTATAAATCACGTCACGGCAAAATCAGTTTGTTAAACGGTTCTATTTAGACTTAGACTCGAAAACGAAACACGATTTTGCTGGCGGTGCAACATATTTCGTCTATCAGTTTTTTTGTGGCGCATTTGGTTTCCTTTCAGTCCGGGGGTCTTGTTTATGCTATAAAATATTAATTAATATCAAGCGTAGTTATCGTCAAATTGCCTTACATTTTGTTACGTCTCTATCTACTTTCCGAGTTCTGCGCCCTATAGCAATAAAACACCACATTTTTAAGCGTAAATAATAAATAATCTGAAATAAGCAATGAATAGTTCAAAAAATTCATAGCATTAAATCTCCCTCTGCAGTTTTACTGCCAACTCACTGAGAGAAAGAAAGCGTCCGAGAATCGATGGGGTTGTGGAGTGAATGAACAACAGGCAGGAATGGGAGTCACCATTTCTCCAATGATTGGTTTCTTAGCAACGGCCCCTAAACAAAAGATGCCTTTTTAAATGCTCGGCTCCACACATGGGCAAGTTGCGTGAACTGCCACCGTCTTGCGTAATAAGTATGTAGAAATTAAAAAAGCAAAGTAGAAAGTTTTGAAAGGCACAATTTTAACCTGACGTTTTGATGATAGTTTACGCAAGTACAATTGTTGACTTTGTTGCCATGGTTAGAACTCATTCTATGTCCATAAAAATGACCAGAAACAGGTATTTTCCCTATAAGTTGAAAACAGACAAAACCACCTACTGAAGTGAAAGGAGTCCACTTAAGCAGTTTATTGTTCATTCAGTTTTAAAAAGGCGACTGTAAAATTAGCAAAAAGTGACCTCGAAAAGTTCAGAAGGAAAAGGTTTACTTTCTACAAGAGAAAGTTACGTGGCTGCCTTAACATAGCATTATGGTGGTGTTCTTATTTAACCTCTCCATTCATTTTGCTGTCTGATGTCTAGCTGATTTCTGAAAGCAAAATACCGAGACTGATATCTGCATTTCTCATCTTGGCATATTTTGTTATTCAGCTATATTAGAGTTGTGAAGAACTCGAAAGACAATTCGACGAGCATGCGCAAATCAGGCCTATACATTTATATTGCTGTCGAAATGATCGAAAGGAAAAGGCGGGCAAGCAGAAGTCATTCTGTAACTGGGGTTTGAGGAAGAGGGTCTGGGTGGGAGAGGTAAAGAATAAAAGTGCCATCAGTGTCAGGGAAGAAACGGGGTCGGTTGGCACTGAGACGGGTAATTATACGCAGGTGGCTGGCATAGTGGCTTTGGACCATGGTAACAGTGGGGCTTGTACGAAGTTTATTTGTGCGCATAGAACTGCTTTGTATAGCCTGGTTGCAGCCGCCTCTTCAATCGCCAACAGACACTGTCCAAGTGGTTTAAGATAGCTTGACGGGACCTTGTAAATCACTCGGAATGCCTGGCCGGCATCTACACAGTGATTTGTGTCTACCATGTAGGCGAGGATAGAGCTTTTGACGTTCTTTATTTGGCCCTTTCCTAATCATGCTGCAAAGCGTTCTCTTCTTCTTTTGGACAAACGCGGGCTCGTGCCACCAACATATTCTGCCCCACAGGAGCAGGTGAAGGAGTAAATACACATAGAAGTGATATGGACTGGCAATCTGTCCTTACCCTCTCCGTGTAGGATGGGACTAGTGGAGAAGAGTACACGGGCGTCAGCTGCTGGAAAGGCGCTCGATACAACTTGAGTTATGCGTCTTCTTAGAAGTTTATCTGGCGCGTCCCCTTGAACGGGACCCTGACGAAAAGCTTCTGCTTTTCTGCCGTCGGCATGGGGCTTTAGTGGTCCTCCAGTCATGTACTTGGCAATGTATCGATCGGGATACTCGTTCTGGAGAAGGAGATGTACGACAATCTTTAATTCTTCCCCAGTGTTATCAGCCGATCAGATCCTCCTTACTCTTTGAGTTAAACAACAGACTAAATTGCGTTTCATGTTTAACGGAACGAAACTCCCAAAATTTGTGTATTGCTCGGATTACGTCTTCTTACGATAGATGATATATTAGTCAAAATGTGGAACGAATTTTTTTAAACTCACAAAACTCATTTAATAATTAGTCTCGTATACAGTGAAGGTGTAAAGATTCGAACGCTTAAGCATGTTGTTGTAAGGCTTATCAATTTTGAATGGATTTGGCTTGTGTAAACAATAAACAGATAGCATAGACGGAATTCAACATAAGCAGATTGTATACGTTTGGGCAGGGATAACAAAGAAAGCGTTAATGCACTGCCTTAGGTCGTTGTGGCAACGGCATCAGCCGCATCGATTTGTTAGACACTCTGCTAATATTTGTAATGCGTAAAACCGGCTACTGAATCTACTTGAGTAGCTGTATCTAAATAATCTCGAAAGCATAGCGGTTTTCGTTTTTATTAAACCGTCTTTTACCGAGTCCTTTTTAGTGAAAAAAATAATTTTGATAAATTATAAAAAGAGTATTAACAAGGGCATTTGCAAACACCTAGAATAGAAGACGTCGTTTAAAATTTATTAGACTTACTAATTTAGTACTCAACGAGGTCAACATTTAGAGGTGTAACAAGCGCCCTCAAGCCTTCAAGTAGACATCAATACCATTTACAAACTAGTCATCAGAGGGAATATCACAAAGCGATTTGTTCCCTGTGTGTCTATGCTGGGGATAGGCTGATGATATCCATCTTAATTTAAGGCTGACTATCCATGTCTTTTGAGCTTCAAATCTGTCACCTTCCGGAAATATATCATGTACGTTTACATTGGTAGACTCTAATGAGCGGGTTCCGAGTCCATCAGTCTTGGGGCCCGCTTAGTGCAATGTCATGTCGATTGAGATGGCCGCGTATGTTTACGTCGAAGTCTAATCTCGCAAGCCCAAGTCAGGAGTTTTAGCTAATAAACGAATTAGCGCATAGTTCAAAAGAAACAGGGGTCCACCTTCCCAAGTGGCAAACAAGACAAAATTTGTACCTTCTACCAGCTCATGTAGAGACACATTTCATCAAAAAGTGGAACTCTCAAACCTTTTCCAATGACTCGTGTTTGCACAGCGGATAACATCGTTAATCCTACTGAATCCTGCCTGGTTTGTCGTAAAAAAATTATTTTGTCCTTTGGGTTAAAACCGCGCAGGACGTGGCAATTGGTACAAAAGCAGTCTATTTAATGGCCTGTTTATGCTGTCCGGACTTATTCAGAACCGCTAAACAGAACTCACTTATTCCTGGAATAGGCTCCTTGTCTCGAATTAGATGTCGTACTGAGAGTAAGAATTCCCACGTTGTAAGAACTGAACTCCGTATAACATAAGTATCCACTGAATATCTGTTGAATGACAACAGCCAGGCATACATTGTACGAGTCGTCATTTACTATGATGTACTAGCGCAGGTAACCAAATAATGATGGGTTGATTCACTGAACGGCATTTTAACTGGTCGTATCAGTCTAAGGCTGGTAGGGTTAATTTGAACTACTAATGCGACGTATGTCAGAGATGCCTAAACCCATGAAATCCTAGTTTAGATTTCTTCTATGCTTGTATGCAGAAAATATCACTGCACCGTGTCGATTAAACCTTGAATGTAATCTTTATTTCTAAACAAATTTAAGAAATTGCAAGGCCGATATTTTTGTCGGTAAATTCAGTTTCACTTTCGTCAGTCAAACTGTCGAAAAATGATTACTTACCAGTATGGACGGTGTTTACTGCTTCACAAAGCGTAAAGCAGGCTTCAAGTCCTTTTGGTGGTTTCAAAACACTTAGAAATGTAAATCTTCAGCAATGTGTTATCGCAAATCATGTGTTTCCTTTACTTATTTAAAAAATCCCGTTAGCAAACACATGTTTTTTTAGTTCATCATGCCTTTACAAGTACATAAAAAATAAACATGATAAGTTAAATGGGGTTAAAAGCGTATCAGGGTGTTATTAACACTCATTGTTCCCACGCCACCCGTATGACAAAGTCAACAGAGCAAATGGGACTGATCTGGGCTTCGATGGTTTTGATTCGAGTGCGGAAAGCACATATCACTGGCATCGGGGGTTGGGACGGCGGGCAATCGCCACTTAGGATCAACATTACTAGTAGGAAAATATAACGTTAGGGCTCTTAGAATAGCTCATAGACAAAGTACCCCAAACACTTTATAAACCTGCAATTAAAAAGTTTTACCGATAGGTCTGCTGGTGTCTAGATAATCTTCCGCTAGATGAAGACTGTAAGAGCGAAAATATTTTTTTTCCCCTTTTTGAATTATCCGTAGACTTGATTTATTATAATCATAAAGTGTTGGGATCGGTGCAAACGCGTCTTAATGAAGATGGCCAGTGTCGCTCCTTTGCAAGTGCCGACGTCTTCCCCCACCAAAGATCTCTTTCTCCTCATCCTTTGCAATGTAATTCCCATCGTTTACTAAGATGGCTTACTAGTTTCATCAGCCAAGCCGCTATTTTTTCTTCCTTAATTATTGACTGTTCATCTAGGCATCAGGTGGCGAGTTTGATTTAAACCGTTTTGTTTTAAATATGTTTACTGTTATTGTGTTCAAGTAATTATAACAGGAATGTTTGTATGATAAATGCCTTGAGGGGGCCATGTTAAAGTGCTCCTGCAGAACGATATCATCAGTTGTCAACTTATTTGAGCCTTCGACTGAAAGCATGAAGTCCAGAATATGATGGAAGACGCGATAAGGGGATTGTGTGACAAAAACGTTGAAATTTATTTTTTTCAAAATAAGAAGAGAAAGCATAGGAAGCGCATAGATGGACCGTTTAACCCCACCCGCCATATTATTTGCCTAATTTGGTCCAACGTAGCCTTGCAGGGCAGCCCTTCAATTTTTTGAGGAATTTGAACGTTAGCGCGATTAATGGACTACTGTTTACGACCAACAATTTACCTGCCGCAAAATCCAAAGATAGAATAATACGGCAACTATCAGTGGATGAACAAAATGCAATGCATAGATATTTTTGAATAAACATTGATTTCCTTTACAAAAAATGACATGATTTAATTTCCGCTGGCGACAACGAATTCGCCTCCGTTACTTATACAGTGCGTGACTGATCTCATGAAATGCTGGCTGAAAATCTGAAATGCGTTTTCGATTAAGAAGGACTGTTTAGGTGGAGTTTTAAGGTGGATAGCCTTGCGGCATAAGCCTATAGTATTTCTTACTTTCCAGGATGTGGGCTTTTGAATGCATTTCTTTTACCTCACGTAAAAGCCACACTTGATAAAAGATGACTTCTTAAGTTGCATGTATTTTCCACCTTGATTTTCGATGGTATTATGAATTCAACTATATATTATACACAGAATGCATAAAAATATGCTTTTTTTCTATTTGTTCTATCATAGTGTCTTTAAATTTTATAGATGAATAAAATATACATGTATGTTTTGAAAACGATTTTAACTCTCGAGTACTTTTAAACAACACCATCCACTATATTAGCATTTTGCGATTTCAGTCTACAAGGTGCATGTTTTACGCTTAAGGAAAATCATATATTCCTATATAACGTTCATAAAAGTTTTCAGTGGATTCGGACCATATTGTACAGTTCACCAAGGGCATTAGTAAACGGACACGTACGCTGCTGTATGCATGGACATCGGAGGGTTTTAAAGAGCTCATAAATAAACACTTTCTGAAAGCGAAAGATAAGCTTTTCTAGGGTATAATATGTGAAAATAATGTGATTTTCTATCGACAAAATAGAAGAAAGTTTATTTGTATGCATGTTCTGTATGAAATATATTTTAATTCACAAGGCCATTGAAAATCAATGCAAAAATGCATGCTAGTAAAGCAGTCAATTTGGACGGTTGTGGTTACTAAGGGAGGTCGAAGGGAAGTTCTTTCGAAAACCTAGATGCCGGCGAGTCCGAAATATTAAAGGATTATGCCGCAGGAATATCAACCTCAAAACCCCATCTAAGCAATCCTTCCCACTCAAAAACGCATTTCAGAATTTCGGACAACATTTTACGAGATCGGTCACGCATTCATTTTATTTGCTACTCGCCTTAGCGATATATGTGCAATGGCATAGGTAACAATTCTGCCAAGCTCATTTTATGCCGGTTTCTGTCTCAAGTGCTTTACAGTAGTCTGTGTTGAGCCGGTTCTGACCTACACGGCATCTACGAAGGCATACAGTCATTTGTATGACATCGTATGCCATCTCAGTTTGTGTCACGGCGTGACACTTAAAGTGTTTCCTAGTTTTCTATTACTCTCGTTCGTAATATGTTGAACATGTTGGACGGGTAAGGCCATATCAGCAACCTTTTTTCTACGTGAAACAATCCTTTTCACTCGTTCACGTGATAATATCTGAAGAATGTTTATACAGGAATGGGGGCAATTACTAGAAGGATTGCATTGTCATTTATCTTTAAGCACGAGCCATTATACGGACACGGTTCTGCAAAATCTCGTGAATTATCTCTCCGGTTGACAAGAAGGCATAGGCAACAGAAGCGGCTTGTTAATGGCATGATACATTTTGAAGCGATATCGTGTAGAAATATCGTGAAAATTGCGTTGTGAAGAAACGAGCGGAAATTTTTAATTTTAATATACATCGAGTTTGAATTGCTCTCTCCAAAGAACGATAAAGTGAGCGTTTACTTAGAGAAATTCAGATTGTCGCAATAAGTTTTTTTGGACTCTACTGGCATCCATTCAGTAGCTTAGTTAATATTCTTTAATTTATGTTAAAACTATTCTAGGCTGACTCTCATTAAATTGTCCTCGCTGTTACCAATCGTCGCTTACGTTGACAGGCAGAAACATTAACCAAAATGCTAAACTGATTTTAATGCCATGATTATCGTTGCATACACTTGAGAATGAGTCAGGCATCTATTTCATTTCACTTTAATCAAATGAGATATTCCCGATTTTCGTCTGCATTTATGTCTAAAGATTTCAGTGCTCTCTTACCATCTGGTTTAAAAATTAGAGTTACGGGTGACCACACGCCTACGCAGCTTGTTTCAACTCTTAAAGTTTTGCCAAACGTGTAGACTCTTCTAGGACTGGGTAGTTTAAAACCAAAATCTTCTTATTTATCGACCGTTAAGTATTCTGTTCAGTTTTACAAATTGATCCTTACAAAACATCCCAGAGCATGAGCTGGCAGACAACTGGTATCGAAACGTAGGACGCTTATTTTAACTTTGCGTCTCTTTATCTGTCTTCGATAGACAAACAACTTGATTCACCTGTGATATCCCCTGCCGTGGGATGCGAAATAAACAGCTCGGGTGGGGACTCCGAACGTAATTGCGTGCTCACACAAAATATCTGGAAATTGTGACCAAACCTTCTATTATATTTTCCATTATATTGCCTCCCAAAATAAATAACCCTGTGTAAAACCGCTGTTATGGTTGACTCAATTAGTCCAAAACGACCACCAAAACCGTATAAATTCCTTCTTGTAACAGCGTTGCAGTCGTTACTGCTACTTTCCTATAAAAAGGAGCAATTTATGCAAACGGCTTCAAAGATAATCCCTTTAATTCAAATTTTTCTTTTAAAGTGCTGGTTCGGATGACTGCAAGTGGCAACCTGTAAGTAACATATGGACGGCCTACTTTTGAGAAACACTTATTTAAGAAAAAGGGAAGCTTAACTGTCAACTTTGTCGTCATCTAGACACACCTTAGCTATAGTACGCGAACTCCCGTGGTTCATGCACGATTTGATTTTGCCCTGAGCGTTGAAGCATACATTCTGCAGTGATGCCACAGATTCCGGCCGCGTTTAGCGCAACTGGGTATATTTAAATTCCTCGGTATAGTCCGACCGCGGAAAGAAACACAGGCCTGAAATCCTGCCTCTAAGCTTCAATCTGCGCCAGAAGGACGGGGTTATCAGGCGTTCTCAATGAAAGCACTGTACGTTGATGTGTCTCGTAAAACGCCGTTAACATTTAAATCCTTTTGAGATCTGGCTGAAGCCTAGTGCAAAGTCAATAAAAAGGATCGTGATTATAACTTGGAATTGTTTTTCTCCCTACCGTTTATAAAAACCTCAAGTATGCAGTTGGCTTTTAAATTCAAATCAACATGTTTCGATTATGCTTTTTGCCTGCTCTTCACTTTTAAGTATTACCTCTGGTTTACTACCCATTTTCTAAAAAAATCCAAACTTTAATGGGTCCCCTTCGGACGTTAGACTACAGTTGGCCTTTTGTTAGAGTTTTTGTTTACCTGAAAACAAAATGTGCGCTACCCTCGTGGCTCTGTGAGATACGCATCATGAAACTCATCGAACAGGTGAAGTCCCGCTTACCTGATGGCAGGAGACAGGCTAATTGTTTTGACAGATCTTTTGACGCCTGTGTATGCGCTTAGGTAGTGCACTATCTACCTTCGCGGCAGAAACCACAGCGGAGGAGAATATCTGCCTCCTTGCCTGCACCTAAACCGCAGAAAAGCATTTAAAACGAAAAATTCCTTCTGCGCAGACGCAGAGAGGGATTCGCTGATCAACGCTTATTTGCTTCTATGGTAACCTGGAAAGTTCACCTTCTGACTCAGTTATAGATTCCAAAGCTCCACTCTTCATCAGGTTAGGTCATTTCTAAAGGACGTAGAAGATCTCCAGCCGCAATCGCTTTTTTGAATAAAAGTCGCTGGTTCAGCTTCCAGTTGTCACTTAATATGTCCTGATGGTTTCCGTTAGTCTCGTCCTTCTGAAGAGTGCGCACTTTCCGCTGTGCAGTGTGTGTGTTTGTATACTGGATGTTACGGAACCAATCAGGTGCAAGTTGTGCGTAAAATTGCCTGGTGGTCACGTGAACTGCTCACCGCTCCTTTCAAACCCACCCGTATTCGTTACTTGGCATTTCACTCACCATCCGAATGCATCGAGGTCGACGAGTAAGCAGCTCTTTTGTAACTATTTGGCATCACTTTCTGCGCCAACTGTATTGCCACTATTTTCTACTCGATTAGCACAATGAAATTTATCAAGATTCCTGTGTTGCAAACTCACGCATCTAGGGAATCTGTTTAATCGTGTGCGTGTGGAAATCCCTTTCATTTAATGCACCCATGTATCCAAAAGAAACAAGACATCATTAGTCGATTTATTTGGCTGTAAACTTAAACCTTTATAAGAAACAAAATTTAGGAATTTTAAAAGTAAGCGATTTTGTTGTCCAAAAGCTTATGTTACTAATATTTTGACAGACAAACTAGAGGTTAGAGGTTATGGTGTCAATTCTCATTGACATCAGTCCGTCCTCTCAATGTTTGATGTGATTATCCTTACATAAAAGAATGCGTTTTTTGCACTTTCATAGCGCAAATGTCTCATTTACACATGCAAATAGTTTCTTGAAAGCATGGTACTTACCAAACTCGACCTTTACCTTCGACACATCCTAAACGAATCTGTTGAGGCATCTTATTAAAATTTCCTAAATACTCACTAGTATGAACGGCCGACCCTTACAAATGGGTGCCTACAAACGCAGTTCGTAATCCCACATACTGGGAAAGATTTGACGCTTGTATATAAGTCATATGTCACAAAATGGCGACTGTTTCATTTTCATCAGTGAACTTCTAAAAAGTAACAGGTCAAGAGCCGAAATCTTTGCGTAACTTATCTATTTCGCAGAAGGCCTAAATTATCTGTCAGCCACTGGGGAAAAATGTGAATTCTCTCTTTAATCCTGTGGCCACAACCAGCCTTATATCAGACAAAAGAGACTACTGTCGGTGTTTTCGTAATAAACCGTAAGTTCTCTGCCCTACCGCTGAGCAATGGAGTCGTTGTTATCTCGGTTGCAATTTGGCAATGTTAGGGTGATGGACTCCACTCCCCTGTCGCCAGAAAATGAATCGTGTCATAAGGGAATGGCGCTAAGGGGGGTTTTACGATTGGAGCAGCATGCCAGACAGTAAGCTGGCGAAATGCAATAAAAGGGAAATTGTTTGGTTTTCTGCCGAAAGTCTTATCGTACGCTTTCGCGTGGGAAAAGAAATGTTTGCCTTGAATACAAAATAAGCAGCAAAAACAGTTCCAAATAAAAGGGCCTTGCTTAATATTTTGAGGTCAAAGAAGGTAGTTGTTTATAGCAGTGTAGTGTCTGCAGCGGCCTGTAAACAGATGCCAAGATAAAACCCCATATGACACAATTCAGATCCTACCGACAGTTAAGTGTGCCCCATCATCCTACCGTTGCTTATAATTTTTCGTCTGTCGGGATGTTGAGTGATCCCATTACAGTGCGAAATATGCTCGCCTGCCACGTCTTGGGACTCGGTCCAGAGTCTGACTTGGCAGTCGCATAGCAGTCAACGCTGTGTTAGACCTAACAGACCAAAGGGCCAGTATTTGAGTATGGGGGCCCAAGGTTTATGACCGTCTGCTATGCGATTCTCAATGAAACATGGCCCTCGCAGCCAGCTGGGATCTGGCAGTTCTCCGGTACCTGATTCTCTGGCGGTAGATGCGCTTTTGCTCTGGCTGGGTAAGTAGATCATGTGCATGACTGGCCAGTCATCCATGCCTTTTCTGATGTTGGTCAAAATCCTGGTCAAGTGTTTGTTGTACAGCAGGGGGTGCGGTAGTGCGCCAAGGTGCGAGTTCGGCCGCGTCAGCAACCTACATCCTATCCCGCCCCCGATTTTCTTGACCATGTCTTGACGCGGAACTCGGGTGACGGGGGGAGGAGAGAGTGCGACAGATGCTGTGAAAGTCAACCCTCGCAATAAACTTATTCAAGTGCAAGTCGCTGTGCCCGTTCTCATTCTGGTGTGGAACACACGGTTGAAATGGTCGAATGCGATTGTTGGACTATTGCAGTCGAGTACGAAGGTATCTGACGGTGGACTTTATAGCGGACGACTGATGGCAGTTAAAAAGGCAAAAACTTCTCTCCCACTTTTGTTGGTACTTCGTTTGCCCTATTTACATTGCTTTTGGCGCCAAAGCGGAGTGGGTACGGCTTGCAGTGCATCTAGACTGGGGAACGGCCCTCCCACACCAAGGTAGGGCCGACGGCAGCTATCACTGGAGGAGAATCGGTAGGCAGTCTAGTTAAGGCATGGTTTACGCGATATTTCCATTGACTGGAGTTAAGACGCTTAAACGGTCTATGAAATGCGCAAAAATTCGTTTTAGTTGATGGGACAGTAAATAATGTTATTTGCCCAAGAAATATATGCCTTAGGATATTCTAGTATGCAAATTTCGCGACCTCCGAATTTAGAAAACGACAGCCATCAGGGGGGAGAATAACAATGCAGGACAGACGGCGACGAACGGTTTTTTACAACTTATGTACTTGACGTGGAATCCTACGATTTGTCTTGCAGACTTGTTTTAGTACTTCTATACTGTTATAATGTCCTTTCAGATACTTTGCAAAGAAATATAGGTTGGACACTTCATAGAAACTGTTTAGTCACCTACTACATCTACTGAGCTCGGTTAGTAAATGCTTGAAAAGGGAAACCGCCGGACTAGGCTTGTGTGCTTAGGAAAATAGTGTTTAATGAGTTCACTAAAGTCTTCATTAAACAACTGACGGCGCAGAGTTCTCATTATCTTCTGAAAAAACCATTTCGCAGCAAATTTGGATTCGGGTGATATACGCTTCGGTCGGTAGTTACACATCGGCTCAGTGTCAGAGGTGTCTGACAAGGGCTGGTTTGATTAGCTGGTTCAGCATGGAAATGTGGACCCAGCATTACGGGCGTGTTTGGGGGAGTTATGGTTAAAAGAGTAGGCGTTGAGGTTAAGGTCGGGGTTGGGGAGAGTTAATGCTTGAGTTAAAATTTGGACATAAGCATGGCTGCCCTCCAGGAATTCAGCGGGGAAACCACCTGTAGTATAGGGAGTGTCCCTATCTTGGTGTCTGATTGGTAAACCACAGTACGCTTGCCCTTTCTCTGTCATGTTGACTAACACTCATTGTTTACATTTTCATTGGAATTGGAACAGATGCGAGGGTTGATTTCTTCGAAATCTCCCTGAATTCACTGACATCCACGCCTAGGCCACCATTGGGTTGCGGCCAGCATTCATGGTCATTGGCGAAGAGGGGAGATCCAAAAAGAGGCCAGAAGACGAATTAGACTCAGGTTCATATACTCAGAGTCATAGACATTGTTGCATTTCTTTTTAATATACACCACCTTGTATGGCAATCACCAGAGGAAATACGAGTTTCAGGGGGTCAACAACAGTCATATCGACGATAGCAAACACAGCAGCGGTTAACTAGGATGGGTTTATGGTGGATTAATAACCTCTTCATGCAACTACATTAACTCGTGTGCCTTAATCACACTTATCTGCAGCTGTCTCTGATGATGGACTTTGGTAGAAATTCGAAACGTCCGGTTAGCAAAATCCTTGTTTCAGTGGTTGCACCTCTCAAAAACATGTCACAGCCTCCTTAATGATGGTTTCATCATTGTTGTCGGTTTTTATAATGGTCCAAAGTTTAAACGACATGCAGAACATTCTTCTTGCGAAGCCACCCCTATCACATCCTCACGGATGCATTTTAAAAGCATCTCTGTTCCAGATGTACTCCCTGATAAATGCTAGAAATATCCCACAGAATTTTCTGAACGACCGAAACTATGTTATGATGCCGATTAATAATCTGCTGCACTCTGTGGCTCGTCACAGTCCAGATTATAATGAAGCCCTGGGGGTCCCTTGGGTCCAAGGTATTGAATCAACCACCGGACCTTCAGTACTCTCAAAAATGGGGGTTTGGTTGTTTTTGACAGATAGTGTCCGCTTCGCCGCACCTAGAACCTTAAGACTAGGCCCTTGTCAAATCGCATCTTACAAACATTGCGCTCAATAAACCAAAACAATGGAGCGCCATTGGAGCCGGTTTTCAAGGAGTTTGATATGAATTGTCCAAATACGTCTCTCAAGTTCAAAACAGTCGAAGAAAGTTTTTAAGGGATTTCCTGTCTTATATATGTATATCATAGCAATGTCTTTTCAAAAGGAACTCGAATATTCTGTGAGACAGTGATCGCTTGCCTTCCTGAAGAATCTGAAAACAAACCATTTTGGCAGGGTTTGGTACTGCAGTGATATTATATGTCTAACGTTCTAAAAACCTTAGTAGATACGATTACGCATTAACGTATTACGTATTACGATTACGTAATTACATATGTCCCAGAATTTTAATCCAGCGAGTGACTGTGTCCCGGAGGGTGCATTGCATATACGCCACCTCCGGTTACTGTATATGTCAGTTCACACGCGTCCCCTGCGCGTGCCTCGAGCCCTGCATGCGTTTCCTTTATTATCCTAATCCAGCAAGCCGTCAAGTAGACTTGCTGATGGAATTGCTCGGATGGTGTGGAATTCCGTTACTTCCGATAAAGTGGCCACGCACTGTGAATTACCATGCGGTACCCTCGGCGGCCTTCCATTCGTGATTGCGCTTCCCGTATCCCCTTAATCCAGCGAGTGTCTGTGTCGTGGGGGAAGTATGCACACGCCAATTTCGCGGACTTCGATACCTACTTACGCTCTCTTTCCCACCCTAATCCATCTAGTGGCTAAGTTAATTATACCAACTAATATTGTTTTAGTAGGCTAACCATAAGGTATCAATCAGTTGGGGCTGCAGAAACAAACCCTGCCCTATTTTTTTTTACAGTTAGACTATAGACGCGGAATTGCTGTCTGAATCATCATCTTTGCCAGTGCCATAAAATGCCACCAAACTGACGACCCGCTTGAATTTGATGTTAAACGTCCCGCAATTAAAATATAAGTGGGAGGAATGCGATAAATGCACAATGACCTTGAGCTCACTCAACGGATGAGTGTGCTCTTACTCATTTCTCAAAACTGGCTTGTCAGACATGTTTTTCTGATCTCTAACCATTTACTCAGTGCAGAGGGTTTAACACGTGTAGGCGTCCCGAATCTCAAACTCAAGTTGCTGTTTTCCATTCCTTAGTTTTTGCTCGTTTCTTGAAGTTTTTTCCACCAGACGGTCCGACCATCGCCCTGTATTTATGGGGCTCCATAATCACGTCTGACCCATTTGGCTTCCGTTTTACGTTTGAGGTTAGGATTAGGGTACCGGTTAATGGTTTCCGATTTTCGGATTAGGGTTATGCCTTTAGGCTTAGGTTTTCGGGTTACGGTTAGGGCTATAGCGTACAAACAGGTTTAAATATTACGGTTAGGCTTTCTAGTTACGGCTTTGTCTAAGGGTTACGGTTACGTTTACGATTTCGGTTAGAGTTATGGTTAACGTTGACGTTATGTTTAACGGTTGACGTGTAAGTCTGAGGTTTGGACTAGGGTTAGGGTTAAGGTTAGGATTAGAGTTTAGGTTCCCCATTCCTGGCAACCATCTGCGATCTAGCTAAATGTGCCGATAAGATTGGGTTCGTGACAGGAGGGCCGTTAAATTAGTAAAGGGATGGAGGAGAAGGAGGCGCGTTTGCCGACCGTTCGGATAGGCATTGCAAGCCCAAAGTAAAGACACCACGCAGGGTCGACGTATTTACGTATTGCACTCGCTTTCGACCCCACCGGTTGTGCCTAGAGCGTTGATCACTTGAAATCCACACTGGAGTCATTGCGCGCCGCAAGTTTCTCTCCCCTAATAAGAAAGCGGCCATAGGATTTACCGTTGGGCACTCCCTCATGGCTGATTACTCTGATAAGAACAAACATGAAAGGCGAATAAGGAGGAGGACGATCATCGCCTTTTGTGACGGGCTGCAGACCGAAAACGCATTGCTCCAGTAGCTTACGGTTTACGCAGAAATCACCCGCGCGTGAAATTTTGCTTCACAGGACTTACCCACTTGTCCAGGTGCCGGTGAATGAGTCAAGACTTGACGTCTATCCTCTCCCAGCTGTTGTTGTTGTTGTTGTTGAGTGTTCGTCTGTCCGCTTCCGGATTCTTATCGCTGACTTGATTAATTTTCTCGTAGATTCAGCAAATTAATTAATGACGCCTGAGTATTGCCCGCCAGTCTGCATTTAATTCAATAACCTGCGAATGCAGATGACGGCTTTCAGCACGTTCTTAAAATACTGGAGAACAAGCGAATATCTGGGGCCAGTAGGCTAGATCCTTCGTCTCGTATGCGTGTGCGCCGGTTGACGATGTTGTGCGTGTAACCATTGGCTGAAAGCATCACCCGATGCTATTGTAACAAGGCGGCCTTGTTTTGCAATTCACAGCATTTTAATTGAACAGTTCTCAGCCTTTATATCCTGAGGCGATTCTAGACTGACCGAATGCGACCTCGCTAAAGCATCAAATGTTTGAATTTCGTCCACAAAGCGCAGGAGACTAGGGCTAAAAACCCATTAATTTGCCAGCTGTCTGCAACTGTTGGGAGTTAGATGCCGTAACTTTCAGCAACATAGTGAAGACTGGCGTTAGTTTCCTATATTAAGCTTCAAGTTCAACACAGCTCTTCGTCGTTAAAAGACGTCCGCACTTAGGGCTCTTAGACTTTGCGTTTGAGACGTCGCCTTCCTGGGATGGATTCGAGGTTGACGAAAATTGCAAACTCTAATTAAATCAAACTTTATGAGCCCAACTCACCCTCCCCCCCCCCAGAATCGCGTCTTAATAAAGCAATATGTGCAATAAGAAAAAACGCCTAGAGGATCAGAGGTATTACTGCAATAAAAACAAGCGATGCCGAGCTGGGGTTAGTGTAAGTGGTCTGGTAGACTGCATAGATGAGCAACTTAGGGTTGCAGAAAAATGGAACACTAGTCGGTCATATGAAGGAAAGCCAGAAATATCCCAGCGCTTTGATTATGTTATCCATCATGGTAAGAGGCGGGGACGGAAATAAATTCTCTTCTTTCCCGTTTTCATATACCTCTCCGGTTTTAATTGGCTAATGCCCTATGTTGTGCTGCCATAGTCATGTTTGATGAGGTCTCAATGTGACCCGGACTCGTTCACGTAGGTAGTTTTTTTCTCCCTCACACCACATCCAGCTGTATTCCCTGTTTTTATTCACCTATCACGTTTGGTCTCCCAGGTTGCTCCTTTTGTAAATAGTGAGCAGTTGAAGAAGGGTCCGCGACGTTTTATGACATTATTAACATCTGTAGCGTTGCATCGTCAGTATCTTACAAATATATGACAGTTCGGCCGTTGTAACCGACGATGTCCATCGTGTGCTCCACATCAAGGTGAGGCAGACACGGTGACTCGCGGGTAAATTAATTTATATTGAGAGTCGATTTGCCCAGCATCTACCGCACTCTCTACTCCCCGCGGCCTGTGCCGGATGTCAAGACATAGTCAAGAAGGCCGAAAGTAAGGGAGGTTGCAGTTTGCTGATAGAAGCGAACAGGTGAGTTCCAGGCAGCAGTTCAGAAAATAAAGATGCGATCACTGGAACAAGAAATTTATTGGCCCGACGTTTCGGATTCTAAGAATCCGAAACGTCAGGCCAGTAAATTTCTTGTTCCAGTAATCGCATCTTCATTTTCTAAGGTTGCAGTGTGCTGGAACGGTCGGACACGCACCTAGGCGTGTCACCAAACCCACTGGTTCATGCACACCGTGTGGTTTGTAATGCACTCAGGTTTTTAATGTCCTCAGACATGTTTATAAAATTAAATATAAGCTGTTCACGAAAAACATATTACAGAATCTGTCCTACGGCTATGGTGTTTGCCATGAACACTTTCTCTCAATTTATTCAAATATCACATTGGTAAGTGTATTTTAAGTGGAAACATAACAGCCATATAAGGCTACAAGGAAACGTTTTGTGGTTTTTGCAAGTACTTTTATTTGGTCTTTTAAGTTTGCAAGTTCAAATGTCCCATCCACATCTACAAATGCCCCACTATATTACCTTCCGTCGCCAATCGGATGCAAGCATAGGCTTTCTTATTAAAGACTGTGGGCGACGATAATTAAATCTGGCTTTGCATAATGACTTCAATCAGGCAGGCGAGCGGACATCAATCTTGCCGTGCAAGGTCTACGATATGCGACCACGAAAAACTATCTAATGGATTTCCCTGACTATAAAGCGCCAAATGAAATTTTTTTGTTTAATGGAAGACCAATCCTCATATCGAGGTTCATAAGCAACTATGAGGATGCGATCACTCAGGCGCAAGGTCTATTAAGTGACCTCACTAAGCACGTAAAACTCGAGATGCGCGTTTCCTAGGGAGCCTATGGCTCGGACTCATGGAAACCAATTTCCCGCATCTTACTAGGAGAAACGTGACCTATCAACTCTTTATGGCAGCCAAAAACAAACACTAACCCTACATCGAGGTTGATGGGATGGTTAGTAATATGATAGCCTCTCCTGATCCCATACATTTTTTAGCTCCTTTGGATGGTTCTCATAGTAAGGGGCGATTATCCGCGCCAGTTTTGTCAAACGCGGTGCAATCAATCCGCGCTAACCTTTGAAATGTTTTTATAAAGCCTCTGAATCTGCCTGCGAGCCCGTCGTCGAGTAGAGTCAGCATTTAAGAGTTACTTCATCCTCCTTTCAAATGTCAAGCGTAGATACTTAAGACGGGCTAAAAAACGCATGGAGAAATTACATTGTCGCAGCTGTTAATTCCGGATAACATTTTAAATGGAAAGTCTACTGAAATTTTGAATAATTGCTTGCCTCAACGCTTTGAAAAATGTTTGCAATCGTTTACGGTTGTAAGTAAGATATACGCATCTATTCTTATGAGATGTGGGCAGTAATATCTGAAAAAATTCTCAGCTCACCAACCACCTTTACCGGAAGACCTTCAAAAGTTCAGATCAATAACAGATAGTAACTGGCAATCATTTTCGCCCATCGGCGGGACCGTCATAGAAAGAGAGAGCGTTGATGGAAGATAGAAGAGAGACTGCGGTGGAGTCTGGGAAGTGCATCATCACAACACAGCAGCGCATGCTCCCTTAAGTAAATCTGATGCACTTAAACC
Organism: Spirometra erinaceieuropaei; assembly: GCA_902702965.1. Taxonomy (NCBI): domain Eukaryota; kingdom Metazoa; phylum Platyhelminthes; class Cestoda; order Diphyllobothriidea; family Diphyllobothriidae; genus Spirometra; species Spirometra erinaceieuropaei. Next base: position 120,916 of record CACRXP010000137.1, on the reverse strand, counting down.
TATCACGGCACTCTAGTAATCGCCACGTAACGGAGTTACTTGGTCCTTCTTGGAACCAAAGCCGAGGCTGAGGTAGCTTCTTCCCAACGCAGTCTTTACCGCGTTCTCCTCTGTTAAGGAGCCGAGTAACCTTTTCTGTGATCTAGTGCACAAACCAGAACGTGCTTGACACGTGTAGACGAGTTGTTTGGCCTCATAAACCGCTGCACTTGCGCAGCCTCTCACCTTGATATTGTTTTGCCATTCTAACGAAAGGGCGAGTGAAATGAACTCATGGCAAGCCGACCTTACTAAAAAGTTTACACCCACCAGTCACCCATGCATCATTCAGTAAACGGAGCACGTGGCTTTCGAGAATCGGCGAGGTTCGGTTCTGCAGACCCACTCAACTGGCACCATACAGGTAGCTTACCAAAACAATATTAGTCAACATATTTAACTTAGCCATTCGCTGAATTAAAAAGAGAAAGAAACTGCTAGCAGGACTTGAAAAATGCCCAAGGAGGCGAGTGAACGTGGCGTGTGCACACTCCCCCTCCCCGACACGGTCACTGGCTGGATGAAGAAGACATGGGAGGCGCAGTCACATCTGGAATGCCACTGAAGGTACCCAGTGGTAATTCGCACTGCATAGCCACTGTAGTTTAACCGCGGATTTCCACACCGTCGGTTCAATTCCATTAGCATGTCTTCTTGACCACTCGCTGGATTAGGATAATGCGGGGAGCGCCAGCAGGCTTCGAACCACGCAGATGGAAGCTCGTGTGAACTGGCAGCTGAAGTAACCGAGGCTGGCGTATCCCTCCGTGATAAAGTCACTCGCCGAATTAAAGTGGTAAGGCAAATGCAAATACGTTATATTTGTAAAGTCAGATTATTCGGACCTACTAATTTTTTTAGAAAGCTAACCATATGGTATCACTGGGCTGCAATACCAAACCTCGCCCGAGAATCAAACTGTCATGTGACTGGTCAGAGGGCGCATTGTCACGAAGATTGTAATGAGAAAAAACAGCCACATACTATCCTTCCACGTATTTCTGCGGGATTTGTTGTTAGACTTAAAAATAAACATACCTTAAGCTCAAACTAAGTAGTAACAAAACAGTTGACAGTAAGTTTATTTTTTCTCCGATAATCATTGGCGCAAAACGAATAGAGCATTTGTTGAGCCGATGCATCTTGGCTTGATTTTTGTTAAATTCATCCAATGAGAGTGCGGCTGTGTGACTCCGATAATCACAGGCCTTTTAGAGCGAAACTGCGCTTTTGCAGAATGCGATGTACGGCTAGTATAACAATTTGTTTATCAGTCATGCGCTGCCAAGCATCCCGAAACGGGATCCAAAAATAGGCATCCTATACTTAAAAAAATTACTGTAGTACGATTAGTGATTGGTTTACACACATCGCTTGAAATCATTGTGTCTCAAATGAGCCTGTCCGAGTAAAACTTGAAATTTGAAGTGCGAATACTAAGTAGTCCATAAATTAAAGGATGGATGCTCCTAAATATGAAAATAATTTTTTCCTGGGGAACGAGGTACAAAGTAAAATCTGTGAACGGTAACAGAAATCGATTACGGTTCACCTTTTTATACAAGCGTGGTGTTTGAATAGGGGGGAGAGAGAGGAGCCAGTAAGTGGCATTGGGGTTCCCGTTGAGCCGTGTCACAGGGAGAGGGGAGGGGACGGGGTGCATGCTGTTAATCGAGCTTTGGTAGACGCGGAGTGTGCAGGAGGTTCTTCTGCATCCACGGGACTGGCCTTCATTAGCCTGATGACAGTCACTGCTGCCGTTGCCAGTATATGCTGACCCAGTTGTCTAGGGCAATTAGATGGGACCTTATAAATCACGCAGAAGGCTTCGTTGGGGTTCACGCGATGTCCAGAATCAACCATGTGCGCGAGGATGGAGCTGCGTATGCTCTTAACTTCTCCCTTCCTCAGCCATGCTTTAATCCTCAATGGCACATGTGGTAGAGCGTTGACGTATAGCACAATCTTGCAAGTAGTCTTGGTTGATACGACCCCTTCCCCTTGGCGACCCAATTGCCGCATCTCTTTTGTTTGACTGATAAAAACACAGTCAGTAATGCCTTCTGTTGGTGCACTGATGTCTTCGTTGTGTGCGTGTTTGGTTCGAGTAGCCAGCGACCGTCGTGGACTCGTCTTCTAGCCTGCCTCTAAACAAGACAACAGGCAGGACTATAACTTAAAATCTCTGGCACTATCCTTTGGAACTATCCTTCCAAAAATAGTGAAGACACAAGAGTTTCTACAGAACACTCGGGGGCTGTCAAGATTGGACGGAAAAGACTAAAACAGTACATAACTCATAGGAGTCCAATAGTTATTTACTTTGTCATCCATTTACTTAGGAGGCCACAATTTTCTCCCATAAACGGCAAATAATTTTGCCTTAAACAGGTCTCAGTGTAAATAGCGTTTCATCAAACACATAGTCACCTAATGGGCCAGCGTTATTTCGGGTTTGCCTTATAAATCTCAAGCAAGGCAGGTGTTCATTTGTGCTCAGACTGAAGTGGCGGTCATTATTGTCAAACAAATTAAAGTCAGACTAGCGAGTAGAAATCGAAGGTCGATTTAGTCCCAAAGTCGATTACTTAAGGTCATTTTTCGCTCTTTGCAAATGTCGGTAGAGGTTAAACTGACAGATTTTGAGCATTGTTTGCATTTGGACTTACACGCAGTGAGTCTTGTAAGTAGAAGAATTGGATGATGCCCCAAGAAGGCAAAAACTCTGAGCAACAACCGCTAATCACATCTTCTTCAAATTATACAGTTGAAGAAAGAGTATATCTTGCTTGATTGATAAAGCACAGTCAGTAAGACCTTCTGTTGGTGCAATAATGTCTTCGGTGTGTGTGTGTGTTTAGTTTAAGCAACCAGCGACCAAAGTGCTTCTGATTATCGTAAATCATGTCTTCCTGTCACGTGCTCGATTCCCTGCATTAACTGGCCTTGTTGGACCTCGCCCGTCACTGATGAATTCCTTCTATGCATGACTGTTAATTGTTGTCGTTCGAAATGACCGCACTACCAACCTTTAGCTGACCCGAAAAGTACCAAAATAGGTCTTCCAAGCTACAGAAACTTAAACGGAACGGATATGGTTTATAGCCGAGGCCACTTACGCCGGAGGAGACCAGTTGTGCTAAATGAACATAACTGTCGTTATTAACATGTGCGTGCCAGAGGAAGAAATAAAAAGACCTCGCGGTGGTTGTTGGATGAGGATGATTAAGATGGAGCAGAAATACTACAGTGCGATATCTTTATGGCGATGCCTCCAGAGACGCACTGAATTCATTTACTATTAGCACTAAATGGGAAATATACGGTCCCCTTATATTTGGTGATAAAATGTTGGACTGATATCTGTGACGTCCCAAAACTATTAGCTGTTAAGCTGTTTTGGTTAACGTAAATGCTCCCCGACCCTAAGACGTACTCTTGCCACCTAAACTTTCCCATCTAGTGTGAGCTACACAGTTGTCTCAGATTTCTTCACCTAAAACCGAGTTCAGTCCGCCACACCTGTCCTTCACAGCACTGCCAACCAAAATCCTCATTTTGTATACAAGCATTGGTTTCACAGTGACAGTACAGAATCGGGATAAATTCTTCCAACCGCTTTTGATTCGTTAATGGGGATGCAAAAGACGGCAATTTTTTGTTTAGGATTTTAAAAATAAAAAAAGGAAAACAGTTTAAGTGCATGAATTGTATTAGGGTTAGGAGCAAGATTTCTTCGTCGATCCGGCGAAATATTTTGCAATACGTTATTACCGACAAAGAGAAGGGAGACGGGAGTGGGCATTTCTGGCTTATTAACCGTAGTCAGCCAGTCATACCCAAATCCGAAGCGTGGAACACCCGAGGCCTGAGCTCTCGACCTGTTTGCTAGAAGCCTACGCCTCTAACCACTGGGCCACAAGCCCGTTGCCCTGTCGGTTTCGATCGCAATGTACAATGGCAGAGGGACGCTCGCTGGCCAGTGACTCGGTGGCTAGAGGCGTGGATTTCTAACAAGCAGGTAGGTTGGGCGGGTAAACTTGACCCAAATGTGATTAAACTCGAGTCGTCCGGCGGTGCCTCGTAGCTCAGGTGGTTAGAGCGTTGGCTGTACTAAAGCCTTCCCCTTACTGCGTGGGTTCGAATCCCACCGAGGCGCCGAGTTTTTCACAGTTGGGTCAATACGAAGAAATCCAAATAAGTTTGCCTTCAGACAGACTATCGGCGAGAGGCTGATAATATTTTTAAAAACTGCTTAAAAAACGAACGACAGAAGAGTGATTTAGGTTGCTTTACTGTGTCTGACGGTGTGGTTCAGTTTGCTCTACCGATGATTCGCACTGCGTCCTTGTCTATATGTTAAAAACTGATTTAATCACTGCCCAGGTAATTTCTGCGGCGAGTTCATGCAGCGAGTCTTGCGATCTGTCAAGGGTATGGGTACCAGTATCTATTGCCCGCGTCTAGGAATATTCGTAGCTTGCTCCTCAACATAATACTGCACTCAGCCCGCGTGTGCCCTACCGGACGTATGCGGGTTATTGCACTCACTGCTTCGCCAAATTCAAAACCTCGACACCACGAGGTCGAGGTCTGTGAGTCATTGCGACGGTAGATCACACCCTTTTTACTAACCATCTCAATAGGTGTCCTGTGTTTGAACTTAATGCAAAACCTGTGGAACTCGCCGGGGTTGTTCTGGAAAGCAAGAAACGTCGATTAAGCACAACAACACCCACTGTCAAACAGTGTCTTTTTTGTTTGCGGAAAACTAAGACCTTTGCAATCGTTAAGATCTATTCTGGCGTTTTTCCGCCGATTAATTTACACTGCTAGTTCCTTTTACCGGATATTTATCTCCTGTATTGTCGGTTTGTGCTGGAATAAGATGTAGGAAGGTGAGGGCAAAAATTAGTACACGAAAATAATTATCCTAGAAATTTGGCGCAGGGCCTTCTGCAATCCTGGAAATCCATATCCCCGTGTTTCATTCAATTTTCTCCAAGTTTTGACCAGAATTTCCTGTACGCAGTTCAACGGGGAGAATAATTCACGACGCTTTGATCAAAGAGCCATGGGTAAAGTATTTTCGCTAACTCATTTCATCTTTATCCACTGGGATAAACAAAACGCCCAACCGATGATCAACGTACGTTTTCTTTTGCTTTCATTTTGGTCAGAAAATCTGCGCAATATGTCTCGAAGATCGGGGATTGGGGTCCGACACGCAATACTATAAAATGATGAGGAGGATATTTCTGAACTGCCCAGAACACGGCAAGAACGAATTATGGTAATTAACAATGTAGCGAATACGTGCAGGAACATTAGAAGTTGGAAATGAAACGATTGTTAATTTGATGGGACATGAGAATAAGAACCCCTCCCCCGCTAATGCAAGTGACCCTGCGATAAATTCCGAGGAGATCATTGTCACAGCCAGCGGTGCGGCTGAGGGTTAAGGTCAAGGTAAGGGTTTAGGTTGGGCTACGGGCAAGGTAAGCTGGTTTTAGCATTTGGATACTGAAGTAGGTCCCCTTACCGGAACCTAACGTAAGCCCATCTGTACGAACTAGGCGAGTGGAAGTTCCTATTACAATGTCTTACCGCTCAAGGCTCCCCACCGTTTTGTTTATACTAGTAAATTTGAATGTTCACTGTGAATAGGTCCTTTTAAGGTAATATGACTTGGCGGTACCCGGACACGAGCAATCAGCGCAGTCAAGACTGACAGCTTCCAAGAGGCTCTTAACGTACGGAAGTGCTCGCCGAAATGCACGACTGGTTGTAGTTAGCCTTAGGGTTCGTTCGCGCATGCACAGGTTGGCAAAGATGGTTGGGTGGTAATTCCTTCTGAGCACGCAGTGAAGTCATTTTAATTCCATAACCCTCTGATTATACAGCCAACAGGGTAATGAAAGTGCAGCTATTAACGGTTCCCATGCTGGGAATTAAGCGGATGTTGCACCACTTACGACGCCTAAATATATGATGGCACAGCTACCACGCTGTTATAATTTTTGCATTTATTACCCTCGTCTGTTGTTACCTCTGATAATGAATTCGAGTTAGAAAGCGAAATACTAGGCGAATTAAGTTTTTATTATACTGCTTGCGTCTTCTTCCTTTAAACTGCCCTTTGAGACCCAAATTTCCGTTTGTAACTACTCTCTGCTTTAACCCGACACACGCACCACTTGGCTCAAGAAAGGATATATTTACCGTGCAGGATGCTCCTGTCTGCAATCACACAATGTTACTTTTACACGTGTCTCGACAATAATGCATCATCGTAATGTGTTTCATACGAACCTTAGTAAACATGTGGTCGGAAAGAAGGAGAATACTTCAGCATACGCCAACGCCTGCCATACACACACAAAAGAATCGGCCGGGACCTCACACGCGTAAGAGAGTTCAGTTAAGAAGGAGACATCGCAGTCTGACCCCCTGTCCATCAGTCGGCCACTCAACTCACAAGTGTGGTGCGTGACCGATGTCATGAAATGTTGGCCGAAACTCTTAAAGGTGTTTTTGATTAGGAAGGATTACTTAGGTGGTGCTTTAATATTGAGTATCGTGCGGCATGAACTAATAGAGTTTCGGACTCGCCGGCATGTCCGTTTTTGGATGCACTATTTTCGTCCTTCTGCAGAAAACGCACTCTGCGAAAATTGACTACTTATGTAGCATGCAATTTGCACATTGATTTTCTACGGTCTTATAAGTTGAAATATATTTGATAGAAACCAGGCAAAAAGGCTTTCTTTTATTCTATTGGTCGAGAGTCACATTGTCTCTGTATTTCATGCCCGTCGAAAGTTTATATTTAGGTTTTAGACGATTTTTAAGACTATGCGATTTCAATAGAATCGAAGAGACGAGTCCCATAAAGTAGTTTTAAAGAATGAGACACGATCGCTGGAACAAGGGCTTTATTAGCCTGAAGTTTCGGGTTCCTGCTCAAACTTATAATCAGAGACAAAGGCAGATACCGGTGGTTCATGCACAAGGGGCTGCAGTATCTATAGGATGCAGTCCTCATGCTACCACATGCCTATGAACATTCACGACTCCCCCCTTCATCCGGGATCGTCGCCCTTGGTGTGCTAATTGTTTGATGGGCGACATTCGCGTCGTCAACTGCTGCAATTTCATCACGTGTGTTGGATGTTGGTGTGATGATTGCTCGAGCATCTGATTAACCGACCCTGGAGTTGGGGAAAGTGTTCACATGTGCGCTCCCCCGTGGCTAAATACTCCGCCTACTCGAAGTCTCGCCACCAACTATTGAAGGTGAACGTCGTTGCACTTGTGAATTAACTGAGGGTCAGTGAACCATGAGTCAAGCAGCTTCCGGCTCACGCAGTTGGCACCTCTTGCGAGAATTTCGGCCTCGTCGAATTTGAATGTGTGGCCGGATCTCGTCGAATGAGCCGCAACTTGAGAGCCGGCGTCATTTCTCCGCCCTGCCGCAGCGTGTTCGGCCAGTATCGTTCGGAGCTGTCTTCCGGTTTCTACGACGTGGTTGCTTTGTCCGCAACTGCACCAGATCCGATAAACGACTCCAGACGTTTCTTGCCGTGGCAGTGGGTCTTTCGGTTTCATAACCTGACGCCTGATGGTTGCCTTCGGTCTGTGTGCAACTCCAAACCCAAGTGGTGCGAGAAGGCTGCCGCGTGAGTAGGGAGCTACTTGGATCATGTTTTACTGGTCCCCAGTCCATTAACAAGTTCAATGATCTACCCCTTCCATACTCGATGTTGAGACTACGCCTAGGCAGAATAATTAGCCACGAGGGGGGCGCACAAATGAACACTTTTCCCAAACCAGGGTCGGTTGATCAGATGATCGGGCAATCATCACATCAAAATCCAACGCACGTGATGAAATTGCAGCAATTAACGACGCGAATGTTGCCCATCAAGCAATTAGCACACCAAGTGCGACGATCCCAGATGAAGAGGTGGGGAGTCGTGAATGTTCATAGGTATGCGGTAGCATGAGGACTGCATCCTATAGATACTGCAGCCCCTTGTGCATGAACCAACGGTATCTGCCTTTGTCTCTGATTATGGGTTTGAGCTGGAATCCGAAACATCAGGCTACTAAAGCCCTTGTTCCAGCGATCGTGTCTCAAAGTTCAAGATCATGCGATATCCATACATACATCATCGCACCGGCGCGTTTACCAATGCTCCTCATGAAATGTACAAAATGATCCGCGTCAACTGCAAACTTTTTTGAACTCTATCTCCTATCTGCTTAAAGTCATAGAGAAATATATGATTTCCATTGCACAGAAAGCACACACCTTGTAGACTGATATCGCTAAACGCTGTAACAACGACCGACCACATTCAAAATTATTAGTTAATCGGGAAACTTTTTCGAAACCTAAATATACCCTTTCTTCGAATGTAGAATATAAAGACGAGATTTTCTACCAAAGCACTGGCGATCTTCGTAGTTTGATCTGGAAGAGATGATCTGTCAGGCTTTATATGCATCACTGGTCCGGTCTTCACGACTCTTTTCCAGGACAGTCGGTTCTGTGTGGGAAATTCCAAGGTCTACGGATTCATCTATAGTCACTTCAAGGCATTCTTAGATGTGTCCTTGTAGCGACGGATTTGACTTTCGTGTCGGCGAGAACCTGCCCATTCACACGAGGTGGCTGCTGAATCGCAGTTGCATTTGTCCTACAATGATGTGGATGCCGAAGATTGTAGTCCGTTCCAAAACTTTCCTCCCCGGAATCTAGTTATGTTACCTCAGCCTTGATTTGCTTCGTAGACAACTGAGGCAGGGGATAATTAGCTAACGCTCTTGTTTTATGCAAACTGTTTAGGTCAACAAGGTGACAGCTATGTAGATCTTCAGTGTGGTTTCGACGTTGAGACCGTGCTAACTTCATACGGGGTTTGGCAGCCGGCCGAAGGCCTGGCTGGCTTTGGAGATCTTGTGAGTCATTTCGTTGTTGATTTTGATGCAGCGTGAGAATGAGTTGCTGAAATAGACGCAGTTGTCCACGGTCTCCACTTCGGTGCTGTTGATGTGGGTGTGAGGAACACTGCATAATTCGTTGGGTGGCTTTGGTGCATCACCTACGTTTTGTACGTGTTGATGGCCAATCCAAAAAAATGGCGCATTCGACATCTAAGAAGTCCATTGTCCGTTACATGTCAGCTTCTGTCTCGGTGTTGAGTGTGCAGTCATCCGCGAAAAGCAGGTCGTAGATTGCACTCGTAAGGAGGCCTGCATGCGCCATCTATTGGAAAGAGGACCGTCGGTCCTGTAGGCGATGCGGAGCCTGGGCCGCTCATCAGCATGCCAGAGGACATGATGCTGGAAGGAATGGGGACAACCCGGTTTTCTGCAAATGCCTCTGAGAGGGTTCCATTGTCTAAGAGGTGCATCATTATCTCGTGGTGGGCCCGACGCAGCATTTGCGCGAATCGCTAATGGCAGTCGGATTTCCGCCTGATTTTCCACAGTCCACCGCGATTCCCAATATCGAGGACTTACGTTAGGTTCATTAAGGTTGTGTGTAAGTGAATGTGCACTTCCTGGTGTTTCTAAAGCAGCTGGCAGACGGAGAAGATAATGACGGTGGACCCATGGTGACGTCGGACAGCAAACTGGCTTTTCGGCAGACGTCCTCGTTCGAGATATTCGTTGAGGCGGTTGACGAGGATGCGACCGGAGATATCTCAGTCGATGTTGAACAGCGAGATATATTTGTGATTATCACAGAGGTGTCGATTCCTTTCCGCTTGTGGAGATGGACCATTTTCGCGTCCTTGAAATCCTAAGGAACTTGTCCCTTGCGCCACATTATCTGGAAGGGCGTTGTGAGGTGATCCAACAGCCGGGGGACAATGTGCCTGTTCACGTCTGTTGGAACCCCGACTAATCCCGGTGCTTCCCCCCTGGAGAGTTGACACACGGCTCTGACTGTTTATGGAGGAAAGGCAGGAGTTCAGGTCGTCGTTCGGTTCTAACTGAGGGAGTCGATCGATGATAGAGTCGGGGATTGCAGATGGGGGTTTGTGGAGGCCTCTGTAGTTTTCTATTAAAAGCATTGTTTCGTCGGGCAGGATGGTAGTTGGTAGCCCTGCCCACGGATTTTACAGTTGTACCTACTGGCTTGATTTCGGTATCTGTGATAACGTTCTCATTATGTCTGGGGTGTGCAAACACAGAGGCCCTGTCAGGATGACTTTCTTCCTCAATTTAACCGCCTCGAGAACGAGGCGCTGCAAGACTGTCTATATAGACTCATTGTATTGCACCCTCACACGGAAATCTTTAGTAAAATGCGAAAGATTTATCTTAAACGGATTATAATTCATCATGCTTCCCATTATGCTTCTAGTTGCATGTGCGCAAAGTATTACCTGCATCAGATTAATTGCATAGGTACTATCCTAGGCGGATTGGCGCGGGTCTCCGTTTCGTCGGTTTGCATGCATCCTTGGGTCTTTTTACTCCAGACCTCCAGTAGAGTCCGGTGCGATCGTGTACGAAAGGACAACCGACGCGCAGTTAGGGTGTCAACCGATACTCCATCCACTGCATCAGTCGTATTGACAGAGTGTTTCCCTCCACCCCCCGCCTTTACGAACAGCCCGGTTGTATTTGGTCGCAAGGGTTTGGCTGAAAACTGTGACGCCTTGTAAACACCGCCACGGCCAGCTAGCGATCCTTTCCTGCACTTCCAGTTTAAGGCACTACGGCACCCCCCCGGGCACTTCGACATTGCTGGGTTTGAACTGGGCGCACTTCACCTACGACATCGCGCACTTACTACCTCTTAGGTTCAGACTACAACAGCAAGGCGTCTCATACGTCAGTCAGATCCGAAGTGTTCACCTTCCTCGCATTTTTCACCTTATTTAAATTAGGTTTCCACTTTATCAGGATCGTCAATTCCAGGCATTCCCTACAAGCGCCATTTACGCCTCAACTCATTTGCCCCACCCGTATAGCCCCTATTACCACCGGTCCCGTAAGTCAGGTAGCTTGGAGTTTTCGGTACCGGGAGGGCTACCAACTACCATCTAACCTTTCGTCGGGGCTGAGAAGCAGCGAGGTTTTTTGGTCGTTGAACCATAAACTGCCTTGATTGATGCGAAGTAGGTCTTTGTTTCCTAGCGATCAACATACCATCGTTTTCCTTGGCCTTTCGTCTCGCCCAGGCGTCCCTTATCCTTCGTAGTCGGTATTGCACGAGACGGCGACATCGAAAAGAGGCCATCTTGTTTGTTGCGCCGGATAGATGGCCAAGGTAGGCTTTGAGCGGACTGTGTTTCTCAGCGAGCAAATGTCGTCAAACCAGTTCTAACGCACGTCTGAGGACCTCCAGGGCTGTGAATTGGACGGCATCCCACCAGCGAGTGTCAAAAGTGGCTTTAACGTCTGGAATCTGCATTTATTCCAGGTGCTAAGCTAACTGATTGCTGAATGTGCGTAATGTGCAGACAACTTCGACAGAACAACATTTAAATGCCTGGCCTTCGCCTACTCTGCGGTTCACTACAGGTTGTTGTCGGAGCCTCATCTTTCTTACGACGAGACGAGAACCCGTGTAACTGTTCGCGTCGCAGGGAACCCTGATCACCTGGTATATACTGTCGATCTCGCCTCCGGAGGAGAACGCTGTTCACCATCTGGCAGCTCCGCAATTGGAGCTACACCCAGGTCGGCCTTTTCTGCATCGGAAGGCGAAAGGGAATGTTGGTCCGAAGAAGGCACTGTTTTACGCAGGTTCGCGGATAGAAAAAATCGTTATCTTTGCACCCGGCGATTTCATTGCGTCATAGCACTCCCTTCCCAGCAGCGTAGTCTGTCCCTGCACTGGCGATAAAGTCATCAAGGTTATAAATGTCTTCGTTGCAGTCCTCAGGACTGCGTGAAACTCTTTTCAGAGCTTGGGCTTTTTCTCATCAGACTTCCTCATCGATGAGGGACGAAGAGACTGACGATAGTGACGAATTTTGATCTTCGAAAAGGCAGGCCAGTTTCATAAGTCAGTCGTTGACGCCATACGGTAGGCGGGTTCTTCTTCTAACGATGTCATTCCTGATGGCAAAGACGACGCCGAATTCGCATCGCTCGGCCTTCTATCGTACACTTCAGAAGATATCGCCGACAGCCATTGTCTTCAGTTTTTCTCGTTTGGAAAAGCGGATTTTGTCGAGGGTTGCATTGTTCACTTTATATCAAGCCAGGTCTCTTGCGACTATCGCCGTCTTCCTTCCGGCTGGCTGATTCTTAGATTGTCTCAAATGGGGGCGAATATTCTTGGCTGTCAGAGTAAGCGGACTGGAAGAAATCCAAACCTTCGCAACCGCCCCCCTACATGAAGAACGACTTAGAAACCATCAGCCGCCTACTTGCTCCGTCTAGAGTTGGAATTGAACACAAACCACAAGAAACTACCAGGGGTCGTTTAACGAGACCCAGCGACAAGCCAGGAAACGTCTTGAGTCGTTTGCCGGGCCTGCTGGCAAAGAACGTCTGAGAAACTATAAAACTGGACAGACTGAACAGGCAAAATCAATGAATAGGCGTGCCGCTAATTCGAAAGTCGCTACGTAGCCAGCTTGAGGCACGGTTTGCGTTAAGCAGGCTGCATAGAGTCCGCGCATCGCATACCGTATGTCACACGCGAGGGGTGTACTGGCATTCCTAAGCACAGGCTTTACCCCGAGCCAGTCATATGCACCAAACCTGAGCACCAGGTGACTGAGCTTCCCAGTGAGTAGATTAGAGCGCAAATAGGATAAGATCAATTCTAGGGACTCCACCACAGTGGCAAACCGGAGTATTTTACCCTTAAAAAAACCTGATGTGTCTGAATACACCACGACGCGTTAAATTTTGTGCCAAATGGCAAAGTAGTTCGCCCACCCCAGAACAGACAACAAACCTGACGGTCTTCTTTACATGTAGCCGCAATGAATCCCACACAAATGCTACACGAATGTTTAGCCAGATCGTGTGTGCCACACGTAGACGGTGTGTTTACCGTGGCCAGTCACTACGCCCGAGTCAGCCCCCGATCCTCCTGATTATCTTGCCGCCGGACCTAATGCTGTGAAGAAGACAGAGTGCGAACGATGCTGCGCACGTTTGCGACCAATTTGGGTCGTCACTCTTCTTAGCCCATTCTGCTATGAGGCAAAAGTTGGATGTCGTTGTTAACGATAATCACACTGACAATGTGATGATAGATACAGTCCTCTACGGGACAACAAATCCTTACCGTTTGGCTTTCTAACGTTTATAGGTTTTCGTGGTTGACCTAGGCATGCTCAAGCGGGTATCTTCTCACTAGGTTGCCCTATGGCGATTAGTTGCATTTGCATCGACGTACTCTTGGCAGTATATTTAGAATCTAAAACTATTTACTCATTGATGTTTATCCCATCTTAGTATGTTGTATATGGTCCACTAACAGGTGCCACGGGAGAGATGCCCTGAACCAGCACGCGGACCATACTGGACTCTGGCAGGATTTATAAGACATGCGCACTCTAAGTGCAAACATGCGGGTTGTGGTGGCAGACATGGTTATCGGCTCACAGTGGGGTCTTCGCCGACCACCACTGTTGCAGGCGGTCAAAGTCCTGGCCAGATGTTTATTATGGACCAGGGTGTGTGGTGGTAGGTCTGAGTGCGGGTCCGGTCGTGCCAGCCACCTACGCCTTATCCTGCCTCCTGTATTTTTGACTGGGTCTTGACACCGGCTCCTGGTAGGGAGGAGGAGGAGGAGGAGAAGGGGGAGGAAGAGGAGGAGGGGGAGGAGGAGGAGGAGGAGGAGGAGGAGAATGCGTGGTAGATGATGCGCAATTCTACGACCACTACAGATTAACTTACGCACAAGTTACTGTACCTTCTCTCACGGTGGGCATCGTCGGTCAGAACGGTTAAGCTGTCATGCGGTACTCAGGAATGTATGATCTCTCTTTGGTGGCCAGACGCCAGAAGTGGGAATGGCTTGCCAAATGCCAGCCCAGTGTACGTTTGTTTACTTGTGTTGCACAGTCCGGCCCCTTTGCAACTAGGTTTGACCACGGCCAATTCGAATAAATACACAAAGAGGAGTCCCTTTTTAGATCATGGGGGTTAAATGTATCCTTTTAGTTTATAGACCTCAAAATTTGAGGTTAGATGTTTGAATTAAAATAATTGGCTTGAAAAACTTTGTGCACTCATTATGCGTTATATATTTAAAACAGATTCTACAGTAAAATCAAGCTTAACATGTCTGGTTTCTTTTTTGCATGACTTTATCATAATAAAACTTCGAGTCAGTAATCTTGTCATCTAATACCAGAAGGCTACCTAATGCCAAATTCAAAGAAAAAACTTCATTCACGTATACGTCTCAATAGTTAAAAGCGCTGCGAGACCTCAACGCAAAGATCTGAATATGTATTTTAAAGTATTTCATGGCGGTGCATGACATGCCGTTTTGACCAAATAAGCTCACCAGTTGTGCTCAGAAATGCAGATGTGTCATTATGAGTTTTCACAGCCGGATTATTCGCATTTCTTTCAATTATTCCCTGAATAAAACGGCTTATCTGCAAAACAAACGTTAAAAAGCAGGTAACTTGGCATTTCTAACAAGATATGTTGTTTTTTTGACAGTTTTCAAAAACCTCAATAAATGATATCTGGAATATACATGAAATGTCCGTGTGACTTCTATTTGCCCATGTGCCTTAATTGATTCTCTACCAAAACTTAACATTCTGCCATTAATTAAATGAATAGCAATGCTGTCACCAAGCACTTGGTCTCGACACGTCGCAAAGTCACGGTTTTAAAAAAATACTCGACTATTTCGATCAATGCGTACGGGTTTGTCAACTTTCAACAATACGTTTTTTTCCGCGAACAGTGTGAGTGTGTATCAACAGAAAAAAACTTAAACATACTTGTTAATAGTATTCGTAACTAGAAAGACTGCTTTCGGAAGATTTCTGGTTTAAAACAGTGTTCAGGAAAATTGTATACATCCCGGGCAATCGGTTGTTCACATGGCAGCATCTAGCTCACTCTCTCCTCCTTTGCTCACTTGAACTCGGTGTCGTGGTAGGGTCAGAAAAACCGGAGGCTCAATCGAATGCAGAGGCTAATAATGCTAAACAACCCCTCTGTCACACACGCCTGGTCCACACACCATGAGCCACGTTTTCACAGAAGGGGAAAATAGGCGGCTTGAATTTCATCTTTGCGGAGATGACACAGTACCCAGATTCAAAAAGGGCGCTGACTTTGACTCTATGTATTGAGACGATTGAACTACCCTGTCAGTCGCTAGTCCTTTAATCTACGACTTTTAGCTAACCGCAACCATTGAAAAGTCCGCCAGACTGTTTATACTGAGAAACATGTGCCGTGGGAATGGAGTGCCAGAGTCGACGAAACTCTCTCTTTTGATGCCCCAGGCAACAAGCCGGTAAGCCGTCTGATGCGGGAAAAGGGCGTAAATGGCCGGACGTGTCACCAAACCAGTAGCATGTGTGACACCTGCTACGGATGCGCAGCCCAGAATACGCGTGTCGTGCCTCAGTCTGGGTCGCACTTTTGTTTAGCGCATTTCCTGCGTGGATCCTTTGGAGGACACACCTTTGGGGTGTATAAATTAGGCAACAAAGTCACAACAACCAGAATACGCATGGCAATGGACGGGCTCGAACCTTCTGGCCAGTGGTAACTGAATATCGATTTTTTACACAAATAGACGACTGAGACGGGGAGATTGAGAGATCAACTTCGCGACGAGCTGTACATTTTCCGACGTTGGTTATCTTAGCACTTCCCTTATATGTATTCAGAAATTGACGATGTTTGTTTCTGCAGCCCCACTTGATTGATACCATATGGTTAGCTTACTAAAACGATTTATTTAGCATTTTCAATAAAGCCACCCGCTGATTTATGAAGTCAATGCGAGTGCATGCAGAGCCCGAAGCACGCGCAGGGAAGCGCGTGAAGGTAGCTTATAGACACTCCACGCGACGCAGCCACTCGCTGGATTAGTAGGATAAGGAGGACACCGGCACAAATGGAGGCCACAGAACAAACCGCGTGGTAATTCGCTGTTCATAGTCATTGTTGTGGAACCGACGGAGCTCCACACTGTCGGACCAAGCCTATTGTGCTACTCGATTGAGTAGTAAAATAAAAGGGGCGCAATCGTGGCTGCAAGCACGCACAGGGAAGCTCGTGCGAACTGACACCTGATGTAAACGAGGATGGCGTTTAAGCACTCCTCTGAATCAAAATGGTAACGAAGGTGCAAACACGTTCTATTTGTTAACTTAGCGTACTCGCTTCTACTTAAATTGCTTTAGGCAGCTGACCGTATGGTATCAATTAAGTAGGGCTGTAGAGCCAAACCCGCCCAGAAATTAATTCCAATCTGCTGCTATCACGTAGGCTATTCTTGTTCTTCACTTCAAAATATCTGGTTCTGTGAGTTTTTTGTTGAGGTGCAACTTTTACAGGGCTGTGGGGAAAAGAGCGACTTGTGCTTTATCTGAAATCTTCATCTTATCAGATTAAATAAACTGCAGTGAATGGAAAAAAATATTTGGGGCTGTCGACTGGAATGTGGTAAATCGTTATTATCATTCACCTTACATATATGCTTGGCTGGACGCTGACTGGGCCTGCGCGTAGGCGTGCCACCCTCCCGATGTGTCGAATTTATTATGGGTAAGCGACCTAGATAACGCATAAAGTGCCCTAATCTGATTTGCTGTCAAGGTGATGCTAGATTACTCATATGACACATTTTATAGAACTAGATCCTACTTGCAGCTCTGTATTCGTGTTACCTCAGATCAACGCAGAATGCAGGCCGACCTCCTGGGTAAGATGAATTTGAACGCAACAATCTTAAGTCCCATAAGTGGTTTGGATATAATGAGCCCCAATAAAAACAGTTAGGCAGGTTCCGTTCTCAAATACAGTAGATGTGCTAACTCATGAAATGTCAACCAAAATTTCAAAATGCGTTCTCGTTTCGAAAAGATAAATTAAGCAGTGTTGTAATACTTGTCATGATACAGCATAAATCTGTTATGTTTCAGTTACCTCAGCGTGTCGGCTTTCGAAAGAACGTTTTTTCGGCTGCATGCAAGATCTATACTCTGCAAAAAATGACTACTTATGTAGCATGCAATTTTCGCATTGATTTTCGATGCCCTTGAAAATTCAATTATACTTCATGGAAAACATGCATAAAAATATACATTCTCTTATTTATTCGTTAGAAAATCACGTCTACTTCCAATTTTATACTCAAATGAAGATTATAAATTGGTTTTAAAAAAGTTTCTTATTGTGAGATTTTTAAATACCGTTAAATGGCCGTTCATGAAACGTCGTCTAACTGCATTTACGAATGTGACTTGTAAAGTTAACAATATTGCTAAAATCCACTGCCTAATTTTATGAACCTTATATGGTCTCCTCTTAACACTGTAGAGAAATGCATGGTTTTCCGTACATGGAAAATATACAGCTTGTAGATTTGAAACCCTGAATGCAAGTTTAACAGTAGGTCGGGTTCAAAATTATTCGGGAATTATAAGAGTTTTTAAAACCAAATTATACTTTTTTTAGTATTAAATTGGGAGAAGACGTGATTTCTACCTAATAGGACTGAGAATGTATATTTTTATGTATGTTTTCCATGAAATATAATTGAATATTCAAGGGCATCTAAAATCAATGAAAAAATTGCATACTAATTAGGTAGTCATTTTTTGCAGAGTATAGATCTGGCACGCAGCCGAAATTAAGTTCTTTCGAAAGCCGACACCCTGAGGTAACTGGAACATAACAGATTTGTGCTGCATCGTGATTAGTTTTACAACACTACTTAATTTAGCTTTTCGAAACGAGAACGCATTTCGAAATTTTGGTTGACATTTCATGAATTAGCACATCTACTGTAAATGCGGGTTCATAAATTTTATAATCATTACATTAAGTTAGGACTGTGCCGGAACCACGACTTTGGCATGTTAACTTACTCACAAAAGTTGTTGTCTAGTTTTATTTTAGACAACACCTTTTTAAATACTTCAGTTTATTTGTAAACGAAGTCAAACAGCATTTGCTAACTGCCACTGTCTTATCAATGTTGTTAGGCAAAGAAGCCTTGCGTGGAGGTAAATGTGGGTTTCATAATTCGACGGTCAACTTAATATGTCTATATTTTACATGAAACGGAACTGTGCAGATATTTGCGGGAAGTAAATGTTTCAGTTCGAGACTAGATCTGAGTAGGAGATTAAGATGCCTACTGCTGAAGTACTAACTTAACCAAGGCGGTTACATCCGATCAAAGATAAACAGAAAGCGTCATCTTATTAGGCCCTATATAATCAAATGTTGAATTTGTTTTATGCAAATAATCTCGACAATAAGTATGCTGCGAGTCAGCACAATGTGCCTCATAAGTTCTCGTCGCTGTTAGCGTATCATAATTCCACAATAAATGCGTCCAAGAGGAAAATTGGCAATTGTGTTCCTCTTTTTTGACACAAAGGAATTAAAAAAATTATCAGTTCTATAGCCTCTGGGAGCCGATTTAAGCCAAACAATATTTGTCGGCGGTATTGATGCACCCTACTTTATTATTCCTGTTTTAGTGAATACCTCCTATATGCAGACTTTTCCACGGTCGCAGACGAAGCCGCCAATAGTCAGGGATTCTCGAGAGGATCGCAACGGTCTCGTGCGAACTGGCTCCCTGACTTCGCTCGACCTCTACCAGTTCAGTGAGGAAGAGCGCGTACAATTGCTTGACGTTCTCAAACGGGATTTGGAGGTGCGCGCAATGGAAAGAAACCGCCTTATGTAAGGAAAGAGAGGCTACCAATTTCAGTCAAAACTAACGCACCTTGGAGTAGCGAAAGTCACCCTGTTGTTTGCTCTCCTTGCCCACACACTCGTCAGATTATATTTGCAAGATGCAACAAGTGGTAGGGGTTTGGCTCGCCTGAATCACGAGATGTTTCCCTTGTCGACTTTAGAATACAGATGCATGTACATATATATAATAGTAGGTGACGCTCACTGATCGTTCTTACGGAACTCACTTATTCCGTTGTGCGTTACGGGCTCTCTCTCGAGCACTACCAACAAGCGCACAGCGACGCATAATATAAGCAGAATGGCATTACAAACAAACACAAGGCACAACGGAACAAATGAGTTCCGTAAGAACGATCGGTGAACTCCCCTACCACTGTATAGTCTCGATTAAAGCCGACAGGACAACGAGTCTGTGGTCCAGTGGTTAGAGGCGTTGGACTTCTACCTAACAGGTCTCGAGTTCGAGCCCCAGGTGCTCCACACTTTAAGGTTGCGCATGACTGGCTGACGACGGCTAATAAACTCTAAATGCTCATTTTAGTCTGCATATATATGTATATTTAAACAGGAATAGACGCATAACTATCTGTTGGCCTCACGAAGCAAACAAGCTCCGCATGGTTGACAAAGGTCGTGAACAGGCTGAAATCTGCCAAGTCATTATAGGAGCAAGGAGGGACGACAGAGAATGCGGATAGATTGACACAGTACTGTTTCGGGCTTATTTGGCCTTCATTTTGCCAATCATAACCTACACTAGCAGCTGAGACTAGGATTACAAACATGCGCATAGGCCGCATTGGTGAACTAACTGCACCAGGTGCGTCTGTGTGCATGTTTGTGTTTCCGCTACCCGCTGCTGGTTAGGGCTGAAGGAAGGAAAATTGAGCCCGAAACAGTACTATAGCAATCTAACAGCATTCTCTTTTGGTCCTTCTCGCTGTTTTATGTATATATGTACATGTTTAATCTTTAAATGGTAGATGTTTACGTCCGGACAAGGAAGATGTAGCTGTGACACGCAGAATCAAACATTTCCTGAGTTCAGGCTCTACCAATCAAAGTAAAAATTTGGTTATGAACGATTGTGCTAAAGGGTGTCTTACCATGTGGCATGAACGAGAAAGGTTTATTTAAAGACTTTGCTAAGACAAAGCTCCAACAGGTTCAGATAATCCTGACTGACATTCATAAGTATACTAGTCCAGAAAGCACTCCAAAATAAGGGATAACAGAAATGCTGACACGCTGCGTTTTTATCGTAAACCGTCCACTCGAATGCGTGTTGTTTACCTCCAAATGGTTTGCTTAGGCATGCCCACCAATATGTGAGACACCTAATCTTGTAATAGTTATACCAATATGGTATTAACTGACAAAATATAT
The DNA here is from genome assembly GCA_902702965.1 of Spirometra erinaceieuropaei. Lineage (NCBI taxonomy): Eukaryota > Metazoa > Platyhelminthes > Cestoda > Diphyllobothriidea > Diphyllobothriidae > Spirometra > Spirometra erinaceieuropaei. The sequence continues at coordinate 100,582 of CACRXP010000137.1, read as the reverse complement.
TAGAGGGATGCTCACTGGTCACTCTACGGAACTCAGTCGTCCCATTGTGCCTTTGGGCTCTCTCTTGAGCCTCTCCAAGAGGCGTATAGCGGCTTGGCTACGGCTGGCCGAGAACGGCTAATAAGCCAGAAATAGCCATTTCTAAGTAAAGAAGAAGAGTCGAGCTCCGGAACACTTCGTTTATTATCCTGAGCTGTCAGACTCGTACAGGAGTCTATCGTCAGAGGTAGTAGCAGAAACAGAACAAGCGGCAGTTATAAGGCACGTAGGCCCAATCATCGACCGACGTCGCACGACTGGGGGTGACTACGAAGGGCTCTGTACGCAGGCGCCAGATCGATAAATCGATTGACCGAGTTATCATCCGAGGCCCAGGCTTCAATCAATTCTCGGCCTGTCTTGTCATAGCCATTCCTGTCTCCCTTGTCTTTGCCGTTAGCCATATTCTAACGAAATTTGTCCACCTTGTCCCTGCATAAAAAGAGTCGGGCGTCTAGTTATGACGTTTCGGCACAGAAATAACATTTCTTCTCGACCGTTTCAGAGGGACAATCCTATATCACAAAAATACCGGTTGATATAATCCATGAAACTCTACGATATACTTAATGCGCTCCCAGCATCCACATAACACTCATGCAGGATTAGCGCTTCAAGATTTAATGCGGGTTATCTCAAAACGATAGGTAACGCGGGTGAAAACGGTTGGCAAGGCAAGAGAGAGTAGGAGCAATGTCTGTCTTACAAGGTGTTGTCAGACATTCAAACAAAGGCTGGTGACTAAGTCGACTGTTCTGCTATTAAGCCAGGGGTTTCTCGTTTTCTCGTTTAGGGCCACTGCCCATTTTGTTCACTGGCTTAAGGATAACTTTAACTGATGATTCTACTTTACACAGCCGTTGTCGAAATTGATTTATTCAAAATATAATGAACCCAGAGATAACAAAAATTGATAATTCCGGCACCGTGACTGACTTTAAAAGGTGTTTTATCTCTTGTATTTCTGAATTATATCATGGCAAATGTCTGAAATATTCGGGCAATTGAAGCGTAGCTCAGATATAATTTTGCAGAATGTATACTTTGATGACTATATGCTGCGCAAAGCCATGGCAAAAAGCACAAGCGAATCAAGAAATATATTCCGGACGATCCGGAAATCCCACTCGACATCATCATGGAGTTAGATGTAGCTTAAGTTTACTATCCACGTCAATTAACTTGTAAAGGCCAGTAGAAAAAAACACTTCACTAGATAACATGCCAGACAGTGTTTTTTTATTTTATGCAAATAGGATGCGGGAACGGGGGTGACACCGACGAGGGTGACTGAAAGGCGTGATACCTGCCTTTCGTTCTGGACTTAATGCTCCGCAAATGGTTAGACAAATCAGCGTGCTTTTCGTGTTTTTATCCATCAGTATGTTTGAATTATGGACTGTTTAGGCGAACTTGTACAGATGCGTCGGTGGGCAGGACAGTTAAAAATACTTTTCAGGCTTCTCTGTACATAGGAACTCATCGCGTGCTCGAAAAAAATACGGCCTTCGAGCAACGCCTTTGACAACTATTACGCACTTGAGATCAACAGGTGCGTGGGAACTTTCGCCGAACTTGACCGTACATCACACTGCACTGTGCCTTGCATTGTGATGCCAAAGTTGCTAATTGAGGACAGTCGATTAAAGTATTTGCTTTTGGTTGACTATATTGCATACAACCTCTCAATAATACGAGGGTTCTACCATCTTCCAGTTTCAAATATGCCCGCATTGCATCGGCCTAACAATAACGTTTTTTCTTGTATGGACCAGGATATGCGCCCTTTGAGCAGACATATGCTGTTGGTCTTATTAATTATCTGGGCCCAGATGCGTGAGCATTTACTGTTCACATTGCTTAGGAACACAGCAAGTAATAAGTATACCGCCGTTTTCAATTTCATGAAAAATAATGCCATCCCTCAAACGATATCGTTTTAAGTTTGCTAAATCATATACGACAAGTTTCAATTGACCTGGCAATATCAGATTAAAGGTGTGTCTTCTATCCATAAACACTCAGTGGGTCATAGATTGGCGTGGCGCCAATGTGTGAATGTCTACTGTAAACCAGTCGACTGAAGGCCTGTTCTATCCCCTTCGACCTTAGCTCCGTTATGAGAGATACAGTATGTTGCTGGGACATGAGCTTTATTAGCCTGACGTTTCAGATTCCTACTCGAATCCATCGTCAGAGACAAAAGCACCCGTATTTTCTTTTGTCTCTGATGATGGGTTTGAGCAGGTAAACGAAACGTCAAGCTAATAACGCCCTTTTCCCAGCGATCGTGTCCTCTTCTTCAAGACTGCTTCATGGGACTCGTCTCTTCGCTTCTTTTGGCAAGATACAGTATGCTTAAGAGTCCTAGTTCAGCTTGGGTGTGTTTTTAAGACCCACAAGATTCGCATCAACCACGCCGCCTCATTCTGTCCTCCTTAGGAATGGAATACAGAAGATACGGTCAAAAATGACTTTATTTCGAAAATACTTGAGCATATCCAATCAGAATTTTTGGAAAAAATATTGCTCAGTTAGAGTGATCTACCTGTAACTGGTAGTCTTCATAAAGCGTACACCATAACCGGCAACTTTCCTACTTAAAATAGGCGCATGTAGTGGACTACATTATCTGAGTCTTTATATTGTGTTTAATTCTTGAGTATAAACGAAAGCTCTGAGGTCATTTGCAGAGTCCCGATTTAGCCAATGTCGATGGTGTACCAGCATGTTTGACGGCTGATCACCAAAACTTGATGAGAATTGGGTTATGAGTAGGCACGACATTGGCAGATGTTATCTCCCGCTGTCCCAGGTAACCTCCTGATTTGGAATTTAATTCTGTATCGCGAACTTCATGTCTTCTAAATTTTAGACTTCTCCGTCTGTCATCATTGCTAACTTTATAGTTTACTCGCGGTATCTGGTTGTCGCTGGTCAAGAAGAACTGCGAAACCGTGCCTAGAAACTTTCCGCTACGTTTTAGCGCGGTATCAGAAAACAGTCCTTTAACAATTTTTGATGTTGAACTTAAAGAAGATCTCTTGCCTCTACGACTGCGCTTTTACGCGCAGTTGCCTGTTTTAACACATTATAAAGTACGTAACACCGTTGGCAGAGGGTGATAGAAGGAATTTATATGACGTTTTTAGGCCATCAGCTATGTTTTCGGCAAAATAACGACCGTAGAGAAAGGCCCTTTTGTTTAAGTAGACTAATCCTTTATCTATGTCCTTATATTTCTCGTCGTCTGGAATTGTACTAGTGAATTCTGTAGGCAAACCATCATGTACTCGATTCTTTTCAACATCCCGCTCACATACGCTGTCGCCTTATCTATTCTATGGAGTACTTTGGCCGTCCGTTATTTGACCCTTTATCTCACCAGATACCATAGAAACTCAGGTCCTAATCCTGACACAAAGGATATAATTACGTACACTTACTTTGTCTTTTCCCCTAGTGGAATAAATGTTCTATCTGTGTTGACAATTTTGAAGAAATCTTCATCAAAGGGTTCACTTTCCGCAACGGCGATCGTGGACTATTAGCGCCTTCGTGAAACAATGACATTTACCTTTTTTAAAGACTACTATGCCAACGATCCGCTAATCATCAGACCTCCTTCCGTGAACCTTGGCGCGATGCATGACAACTCATGCATTCCCGCCTGACGGTTGTCATGAACGTGCCTTCAGCGGCATGCAAGCACCATCAACTTGGGGCAGTAGCCCAATCTACTTTCATATAAATACACAAAATCTGTTTTCAACATGCGATACTGGCGTCCCTGCAATGACTCATGAGTTTTTTCATCGGCAACAACATGCAACTTGATGAAATTGGCAGCCAGCCTGTCCTTCTTTCTGCATGCTTATTAACTGCTTTTCGAGATTTGATGGCATTCGGGTTTATTTTAAAACCATCCATCGGCTTTCTTTTGTGTGCACAGGAAAATACGCATGGAGCTGCTAAATGAGGACAGACGCATTTCGATCTCGTCAAATCCCTCATTCTGCGCCATATGCTCCAGCCGGTTGATTGTGATTTTCAACCCCGGAAGACAATGCAACCTCTGTAGGCGCACTGTCTGTCGTCGATGCAGCAATCATTTCCAGCCAATAAATGACATTCTCTGCTCTCTGTGTATTAGAGAGACGTAAGTTCAACCGACAGTGTTTCTCTCCGTCAGGAGGGTTTTTGCCTTTACCAGTTTTGTTCTTCGTGATCTCTAGGTTAGTAGAGTTGTCCCTAGTGTAGTCAACCACTACTCTGTACTAAACACTCGCATGCTCGAATGAGAATCGGTAATTTAAATTTTTTTGGCTGTTATTTCAGCTATATTATATGTTAGTATGATACTGAGGAAATGATAGAGGGGTGCGCTCCGATATCGATACGGAACTCACTCCTCCCGTCGTGTCCTTGGGCTCTCTTCCTAGCCTCACCAGCAGCCGCACAGCGGCGCGTGATGTAAGCAAAATAGCATTACTGACAACAGACACTGGAATGACTACTTCTGCCTATTTAACCGTCATCAGCAGCCGCACTCAACCCCCCGACGTATTCAACCCCCGAGGCTTGGACTCGTGACCTGTTGGTTAGAAATCCAACGTCCTAATCATTGGGCCGTGGCGCATTGTCCTGTAGGTTGCGATCAGGTACGTTAGCAATGGTAGACTGGCGTACTAACTGTGCAGTCGCTGGCGGGGCGTGAGAGACTAGTGAGTCCATTAACGTGATCGGTTCATGCTCCTCTACTATTGTCAACATATCCGATCGCAAATAACAGGTCAACGAGCACGTGGCTCAATGGTTGGGGCGTTGGGCTTCTAACCAACAGATTCCGAGTTCGAGCGTCGGGGGTTGCACACCTTTGAGCTAAGTATGGCTGGCCAATGATTGCAAATAAGCCAGAAATTACCATTCAAGCCTCCTTTGTCTTTGTCGGTAACACTATTCTGCCTATAATCGGGAAAACCTGCTAGGTAACGCGGACGCCGACTTACAGTAGATAGGCTAACTCATGAAATGTCAACAGAAATTCCGAAATGCGTTTCAGTTTCGAAAATATTAATTAAGTAGGGTTGTTAAAGCAATCATCGAACAACAAGATTATATACTAATTCAATTACCCTAGGAAGCCGGCTTGCGAACAAACTTATTTTCGGCTGACTCCAAAACCATACCTTGTAAAAATGACTATTTCAGCAGCATGCATTTATTCATTGATTTTCGATGCCGTTACAGATTCTATCATATTTCATGGAAAACATACAGAAAATATTCATTCTTTCGCTCATTCGGTAGAAACCTCCGCCTTCTTTTAATTTTACACTCCATAAAACGATAATTTTCGGTTTAAAAATACTTTCTAATTGTGAGATTTTTTAATACCATGAAATGGCCCTTCATAAAACGTCATATCGCTGCATTTACCAATGTGGCTTGTTAAGTTAGCAACGTGGCTTAAATCCAGTGCTTACTTTTATGAATACTATATGGTCCCCCTTTATTACCGTAGCGTATGATATTCCGTACGCCTAAATTATACGACTTTTAGTTTGGGAGCTCTTAATGAAAGGTTGGGTTGGGTTCAAAATTATTCGGAAATTGGAAACGTTTTATAAAACCAAATCACACTCTTCTTTCGTGTCTAAAATTGAAAGAGAACGTTATTTTCTATCAAATGAGTAAATGAGTAAATATGCTTATGCCTGTTTTCCATGAAATATAATTGAATATTTAATGCCATCGAAAATCAATGAAAAAATGCATGCTATTGAAGTAGTACGGAGTATGGATTTGGATGAAACCGAAAATAAGTTTGTTCGAAAGTCGGTCTCCTATGGTAACTGAATTATAATAGGATTATTCTGCACGAGGACTGGTTTTACAACCCTACTTAATTGATCTTTTCGAAACGGAAACGCATTTCGGTATTTCTGTTGACATTTCATGAGTTAGCCCACTTACTGTATTTAGATAAGTGCCGTATGCAGAAATTTTAAATGTAAATAATATCCAGCCATCTGTTTGCGCACTGAATTCTCCAACTTCAGGGCACTTTAATCGAGACCTTGGACGTAATAGACAGAAGGCCGACCAAATGATTCGTTTGTCGAGATATGATGTATCGAAAATTTGACTATTTCTGAATCCAAATTAAGGGAGACAGAGTTGACTGGACAAAAATTATTACGACAAAAATACAGGCAAAGGCAGCAAGTGTTCTCACGAGCCATGTATGAGTTGTTTAGGTCGTCGGCCCGGGGGGCGAAATATTCCAGGCGCCTGAGTTTTTTGTGACCATGACAAGTCGATGAAGACGAAACTATCGATCGGTGTCGCGTCCTTGGTAAGCACATGACCGAGTCAAATGTTTGCATGCAATGCTCAACAGGCGTGCCGGGCCGATTGAAGGCGGCTTGGGTAGGTGGACCCGCTCAGGACAGCGAGAGTGGGCAGCTACACTTTTTTTCCGAAAGCATTCAAAAACGTAGGGAATAGGTGGCCGAAATATGGTTGAAGTAGGTGGCTACCTGGGCCTTCCCGACTGCTAGGGTTGCTCGTCAATTTTTCGATAAGTTAACCTTGAGCTTCGAGTTTCCGTTTGCGGGACTCCGATTAAACTTTTTGCATGGATTTTTGTATATAACTATGCGACTACAACAGTTTTGTTATGGTTGAGGTTTTTTCGCATTTTTTTCGCTGCGCTGGTGATATCGGTCTGTAAAAATGGACTTACGAAGCTTCATACAGCGCTGCGTCATGAGTAAAAAAGACTCGCAGATTAAAGTTGCAAACTGAAGTGAGGTCTAATCACACATCTTGCCAAGCAGAGGACCGCCTTCTAACTAGTTACCACCAGTCCAAAACATTCAGCCGTCGCCGTTTCTGTATGCGAGTGACAAATTGCTGTCAGGTAGTCAAAGTAGTTGCGCAAACATGGTCTAAGGCCGTCCCTTTCAAGCGTTTTTATGTCCTTGAATGTGTCGGCGAGAACTTATGCTTTCCCCATTACCGCAAGGATTTACCTACACAAATCTCTCTATAGTTGTTTAAATTACAAGGGCGGATGTGCCTTGTGGTTTCACTTAAGACAAACAAAAACTCCGGGTTATTGAATATCATCCTGGGCACGATAATCCGATCATGAAGTACTCGAATTCCATCTTAAATAGGAAAGATCGCTGAGGGGGCAACACCACCACCGCCACTACCACCGAAACCGTCCAACAAATTCTACTACTGTGAAGAATAAACGTCAACGAGTTCAGAGAGTAAGCCCTGGTACCCATTGCTAGGTCTTCGCCATCATCGCTGAAGTTGCCTCAATCTGGATCTTTAGCCTTTTGTAACGCATGGCAGTTTTACTTTTTCCATTTGCAAAATTTTGGCTTTTTTGAAGGAGAAGAAGATGAAGAGCATGGGCTCACCGGAACAGGTTTATTTAGATACTTACGGTTCGAAGAGCTCGGTCGGATCTCCCTGGTCAAAGCGTAAAATGCACTTAATCGACCAGAAATCGCAAGTGGCGTGCCACGTTGGTCGGCCTCGCACTGATAGATTTTGCTCTCTTCTCGCTGCCTCGGGCTCTCGAGGGATGGTTGACGGGCGTTCTGTCTGCGTGCGCTGTAGGTCACCACTCCGTCGGGGAAGGTAACTGAGCCTCTGTCGGGGTTGGTCGGACTGGCGGTTCTTGTTCTTCTTCAACGTGGAGGAGCTGGTTGGGTTGGTTATGGGCATACGGACACCGTACGGTAGGAGGCCTTGCCCTAGATTGAAGGGTGGTTAGAGATGAGGTTAGACTTAGTACTGGGGTTAGTTTTAACGATTAAGTTGTGTTTTAGCGGGGTTGGGCTAGGCTTATGGTTGGGGTGAGGCTGCAGTGACCGGGCGGTGTGAGTGTGTTCATTCTGAGCACTACAGTAATCAGGTCAAAATACTTGTGTCGAAAGGAGAAGACAAAAGGCACCAGAATGAGGTTTTTATTGTGAACAGAACCCTGAATTGTCCTCTCAGGCGTCAGTGGCCTCTGGCGAAGCCAGGGCTGGTTTTGACTGCGTCCAGTCATGCCTGAAAGTCACTGAGATGGTGGTGGCAGCCACTTTTGTAGGCTCTTGGGCCAAGCTCAAGTGGTGTCCGGTCAGTGTGAGTTGCATTTACCGAGAGGTGGTGTTCCAGCGGCTTGTTTTACTGGTTGCAGGGGTTGGTGCGTTCAAGTGGCGCATGCGTAGCCGCGAAGCTGTGTAGACGCAATTGTGTCCGAGCTGAAGTCGGTCGAGTGGCTTCAGGTCAGCGTGTCTGGAACGGCTAGCTGCAAGGGGTGAATGACCTTGAGGCAGCGAGGTCTTGAACAATGACGCCAGACTGGTCATGATGACTGGCTGGAATGGGTTTTTGATCAGAAATACGGGCTTTAGCAGGGCTGTAGTATTAATTATCGTAAAGCATAATCCTAAAATATTTCATTCCTGCCAAGATGCTGGCTTCTAAATGAGACCCTTCGCCGCTGGTGCAAAAACAACTCTAAGTAAAAATAACAACTGATGTTTTTTCTTCTGACGTCCTTTACGGACGACGAGTATAAAAAAGTCGATTTTGAATATTTTTAGAATACTGCGACTCTTTTAAAGTTTGCACCTGGAGAAAAGATGTATTGGAGTTCGAAAAACGTTTTCACTTCCCAATAAATTTTAACCTACTCAGCGGTTGCACTTATGGCTAGGGTTTCAAAATTCCCTACTGTATGTTTCGGTCTTAGTTTTTATGCCATAGTGGGATTCAGGAATAAAACTTACCTCGTATAATTTTTGTTTATATATGTATAAATACGCCCGTTGTTCCATAGGTTCTACAAAGCAATGATTGGACAGTGGTTCTACGAGAAAGCTCCAAACAAGTTCACCGACTACGCTTCAAACAATATTGTTAAAAAAATATTCCGAGATCGCATACCAGGTGAGTCACAAACGTGCATCGTACGTCCTAACTGAGAATAAAATATGGGCGTTTTTTCATTGGGATAGTTTATTCTTTAAAAAAACTGTGAAGTAATTATAGCTATCTAAAGTAGTTGTTAACCAGAAAATGTTAGGCAGCATCGTGCCAATGAGCTCTTCAGATTTCAAATGCTGTTTAAATTTATGTGGGTTCGACCTCTAGTCGATACCTGCTGTCCAAGTAATTGAGATCAAGTCTCATCAAATACCAAATAAGAAGTGAGCAACTTGATCGAAATTTGAATGCGCATAAACTCAGTCGCCGGTACACATTGTGCCGGATGTTTCGCCTGATTGGTTAGCGACAGACCAATCACATGGTTTGGGGTCGTTTGTACATGGCCACATTCCTATCTAAAATTAAATATGTGATTCGAACCAGGGCGTATAACTATATAAGATATTTTCTATTTTGCAGCTGTTCAATGCGTAACCGAGGCCCAGCTTCATCAGATTGTTTCGGCGTATCTGGGTCCATCGAGAACAGCCGTAATAAATGGCAAGTAGAAATGCCTAATTTATAAAAAAATTGTCAATTTTTTTGATTTACGTCCTCTGAGAGACAATATACAGTGAGGGCTGCTTTTAGTTGTCAGGATAATAAGCTAATCTAATTGGCTCGTCGCAATACCGACCGGCAATCGCTTGTCGGGCCATTGGCCAATGGAATTTAATGAAAATCGAGGATTTGCGTGTAGGAAACCAAAAGTGACTAAAGCACGACTGTAGAACTACTTAGTCGGTGGCGTTTACGTACATCAAACACTGAAGTAGTTCTTGGGCATTATACAATGCGTTAACGAGAGCGCCGAAACAGCCCTGTGGGCAAAATAGGCGACTGTAATTGGGGACAATCAGACGTACGCAACCCGAGCTCACACCAATGAAACGGCCGAAACCGCCCATATAATCGCGCGCAATATTTGCTACTTACTTGTCGAAGGTAGAGAAGGATGTGCAAGAAACAGTGATCTTCTGGTCCGAAACATTAGCCAGGCCAAACAAGTACCGGAGAAACCCATGTGACTTATAATGCATAGAAAACCTGTTTTGCTATTCGTAAAATGTCCCTGTAAGTCATTATTGCCCAAATATCCGCTAAGAGCATTAATGTTTTTGCAATGCAGTATAATTTCAACAAAGCACTTAAACACTTTGGCAAGAGTGAAAAGTTTAAGTCTCAAACTGAATGTTGATAATTTTGTAAATCTTGTTTAGTCCAAAATATGGAGGGTCTGTTTGGTTTTCCTACTGCTGTTCGACATGAAAATTGGTAGGGAAATGAACCAGAAGCCAGTTTTAATAAGAAATGTTCTGCATTGAGAAGCAGATGTCATTACTAATATTATGAAAGGGGACTAATTCGTAGACAAGTTAAATGCTTGGGACGATCTGAAGTGTTAAACGTAGTTTTTCACAAACTGGAAGGTTGTATAACATGAAAGACCTTTCACATGAGGCAAAATCGTATCCTGTTTGTTGGTTTTTGATTCTCGACAATCTGCTTTTAAAATAATGCGCACTACCGTAAGCCCAGGAAAGGACGCCGGTACGGGATAGTGGGCAGACAAAGGTCTTTTAAGAAGTGATTTCTTGCCAAAAAAATTACGTTCCGAAATTGTGTTGACCTTTTGATGCTTGTAAATATCCTCCGTGCTTTAATGCAAAGTTTTATTTTTCAGAATTCGCCAAATGCTTTATAAGCTCACTTGACGAAGTTAAGGGTAAACACTTTATACGAATCCAGCCGAATAAGTTCTGTACTTTATAACGTGTAAGTTTTCAGTTGTTACCTTGAGCAGCACATCGTCGATTCTTGAGAATTTCCACGGAACGTAGAATAATAACTATTATGTTACCGTGCTTCACATACTGGATTCAAGATGTTAAGTCCAGGCGAAAATAACCACATAAATACAGAAAAGAAGGGCGAATTGGTAAGTCCATGGCGGACTTATTTGTAGGTTTAAACTATGGGCCTGGATTTTACGTGATTAAGACATCGATTTACAGTTAGGTAAAGGAACTCGGGAATGTTTGGCCACATTTTGGAGCAAACGAAGTCACCTAGGGGTGTAAGGAGCGTTTAACACATTAGTCCAGTAACAAAGCGGATAGAGATTATTCCGACTTGCTCTTTGGGACGTCTGCCTAGCGAGGAATACCAAGAGACTGTTGTTAATCAAAAATTCTGAATGAGGTCGAAATGCGTTTTTTCTCCCTATGGACTCTTCGAAAAGGTCTCCAACTTCGAGATACAAGTCCGAGAAAAACATACGTATTAATTCGCACAGCTGTACTAGACTAGCGATTGTCACCTATCCGTCCTGCATCAGCTTATTGGTGGACCTTTTTATAGCCTTAAAAACTTAACTAAATTTTTATGCTGTTAGGCAATTCCTTTCTACCAACATCGATTCTCCTCACATTCTTCAATCCAGAATAAATTTCGGAACTCCAGCACCCCACTGCATGCCACTTTCGTTTGTTTAAACGCATCATTCTCTCTATAAATTGCTGCGCGCTGGATGCGTTAAACCTGCGGCAAAATCAAGATGCGTTCTCTCGCTCTCACTGATCGTAACTGCCTGCCATTAATTTTGCATGCAGCGATGTGTGTGCCAGTGAAATACCTGTAACCCTATCCTTTAAATCCTTATGTTTACTTAAGTGAAGTCAAAAGCAACATGGAAATAAATCATGGACGTTTTCTCTGGAAATGGGTGGCTCTAGTTAGTCTTAAATTTTGCATTTTGTGCACCAGTCTGGTTATGCCAGAATTGCTGAAAAAACTTGTCCTCCGCTGTAGGGTTGGATCGGGTTCAAATATAAAATGCTGATTGATTTTTCCCTTTTATATATCTTCTTGCTAATTGACGGTTTGTACTAATTGCAGATCAGCTAGTGACGCCGGAGATCATGAAGAAAGTGCAAGCTGAACAAATAAGGACCTTTCACCGACAGTACAGAGCTGTAAAGTCCAACGCAGTCGCCCAACTCCGCGCCATTCGGTCCAGTTCAGACCTGACGGAGTTCCAGGTAGACAGTCGGAGTACGTCAGCCCATTTATGCCCAAGTTTTTATTTTTTCTGTAAGCCGTGCGCTTTCACTACATTCGGAGAACAGGCAGGTGATCTCTCTGAATAGTTGTCATGCTAACTAATTAGTATACTTGCGTTGCATCTGGTGAGCTCTCTCATCCCCCCAGCCATCTGGGCACGACGCCAAGACGGTTTCAAGAAGGCTGGAGGAGGGAGGGGCTGCAGAGTCTAGCGCGTCTTGGGCCTGCGCCTGGGTGCGCTACCACGTCCCACCCCAAGTATGAAAGTTGGGATAGATCACAGTTGGTAGCCAGGAATGGGGAAGCAGATGGCGACCTCAACCCTAATCCTAACCTTACCCCTAGCCTCAACCTTAAACGTTAACGGTTAACCCTAACGGCGACTCTAACCTTAACCCTAAACGAAATCGTAAACGTAATCGTATCCCGTAGTCATAGTCGTAACTAGAAAACCTAACCGTAATTCTGAAACCCAATCTTACGCTCAAACCCTAACCGTAACTGGAAAACCTAAGTATAAAGCTATAACCCCCTCCCGAAAATGGGAAACAGCTAACCGGTACCCTAATCTTAACCTCAGACGTAAAACGGAAGCCAAATGGATGAGATGTGATTAGGGAACCTCACAAAATAGCCCCAGTAAACAAACCTCCCAACCACCTGTAATACGGGGCTTCGCTACCAACTGCCATCTAGCCGAAAGTTGTTCGGTCCAATAACGCGTACCAGACCTCGATTTGTCCCTCGTGTTGATTCAGCGCAACTTTTGTGTGGCCCGTTCTCATAAATGTCATAAAAGATGCGGTCGTAGGATAGGACAATCGTGCTTCTTTTGGCCTTCTACCAGACGGACAGAATCACGTGGTCCCGCGGCTGACCTCGCAGGAACGAATGAATGAGTCAAACAATGGCAACCTAACCGGAGGTCACGCGGCCCATTTGGAACGTCTGGTCGGCCACGCACACACGTATGCAAGCACATTTTTCACGCTCTGCGCCGACGTATCTGTCCGACCAATGATATTGGCAATGACGATGTTGATGATGGTGGCGGCCGTGGTGGTGGTGGTGGTGGTAGTAGTAGTAGTAGTGGTAGTAGTAGTGGTGGTAGTAGTGGTGGTGGTGGTGGTGACGACGACGACGACGACGACGGCGGCGGCGGTGGCGGCGGCGGCGACGTCCAGCACGAAATCCGACTTGGTTGGACAGGTTAATCAGTTGGCCCCGTGCAGTTTTACAGATGCCGCGCACAGGAGTATGAGGAGGAGGAGGAGGAGGAGGTCACCAGACACACTGATCTTGCTGCAAATACCACGACAGTAGGGCGGAGCGGGAACAAGCGAACCCCCGCAAGCGGTCAATACTGATTTCGTGCACGGCATTTACCGTGAATTTTCTTTTGAGTAGTCTTAAACCTACAGTTACTTATTAAAAAACTGTTATAAAAACATTTTTGGAATTCGTCATTTAAATTATTTTAGCCCCCAAGACATAGTTCATTGTTTTTTGAGCTAAATGGGTGACGTTATTTCGTAAAGCACGCCGAACACCATTATTCTGCCCAATCCAGGCAGCAATTTGTGAATAACTAAATCAATGTGTTCGAAAACCTGCTCATATCCGTTGGTCGCCTCGTACCCGGCCCCTTTAGAGACACGGCATTAGGTTGAAAAGACAATTTTTCTTGTTTTACAACTTAGGTGTTAGTGCTCTTGTACTGAAACATAAATTGACCAGTCTCACCAATGCGAGAACCTGTCGTCGTGATTGTGTGTGTCGTCGATCTTCCGCTGCTGCATGCGGTAGCTGTGAGGGCTTCGCCTGGGACTTCCAGTGTCCCCTATCTGCTTTCTGGTACACGAAATCCAGTTGCCGTGCTGCTATCTTTTTAATTTTTGAGGAAATTGACGCCTTAACCAGAAGTCATCCTTCGAAATAAAGTTCTTAAGCGCACTCGAAAGCTGGCATGGATATTTGGATTAAAATTCACCAGCCTCCGTTGAATAATAACGTAATTTTCGAAAGCTGTCAACATGCAGTCAGTACTGTACAATTAGTTAATTATTTACAATACTGATAGCACTGTAGTTAATTAAAATCTGACACACAGGATTTGTTGCCGCGCATCCTGTAGTTCACATGAGTGATTTATGCTAATTTTCTTGTAGCCGAAGAAGTGACGGCCGACTTCATTCAGCAAACACGTGCTGCCCTGATGCAGCTTCTACAGATGCTGTGCATAACTGTTGAAAGTAAGTATATGCGCATTTTTAGACACCGCACATATAATTATTGGAATTGTCTTGTGAAAATCACCATAGCTATATTCAGAAGGTGGCGAGCGTTGCTTTCAATTACCTCTCGTTAGACCATTTCAGTTATATGGGACGGGGTACAGTGAGTGAAAAAAATCGAAAAAAGTTAGTTTTTAAAGAACACAGGCTAGGCGAGAGACTAAGAGCACAGAAAGTTGTTTATTATTACTCAACCTTTGATCACGGTAAGCGCGGAATCTGAACTAGGTTCTTCTGGGAGCATGAGGTCGGTTTTCGTAACCTGATGGCGGCCGCTTCTGCTGTTGCTAACAGGCGCTGACCCAGTAGCTTAGTGTAGCTCTGGGAGATCTTATAGATCACACGGAATGCTTCAGCAGGATCTAAACGATGCCCTGAATCCACTGCATGCGCCAGGATGGCGCTATGCATTCTGCTAATTTCACCTTTTGCCAGCCATGCGGGAAGGTGCTCTCGTATTCTTTTGGAAAGGTGCCGACTAGTTCGACCAATATAGCCTGCTCCACAGGAGCAAGTAAATGAGTAGATGCACGTTGAGGAGTTCTGAGGTGACAGCCTATCCTTGCCTTCTTCGCGTAAAATAGGGTTAGAAGAGAATGATATGCGAACCCTTGCTGCTAGGAAGGTTCTCGAAACAGCTTGATCAAGGCGTTATCTTAGGAGTTCACTTGCAGCGTCTCCTCGGAAGGGAACTTTAAGGAACAACCTCTTCTTTTCGGCTGCCTGTGTTCTGGGTTTTGCGGGCCGTTCAGCAAGTTTCTTTGTAATGAGCCCGTCAGGATACCCATTTTCGCGTAGCAAGGCCTGGATTTTTCTGCGCCCTTCCGCTCTTGCCTAGCCTGTATTGTAATAACTAACTTTTATCGATTTTTTCACTTACTGTACCCCAATTCCATACAACTGTACTGACCTGACGATAAGTTATTGCCATTGAAATGAAACCTTGACCTCAGTGCTTGGCAAGGTTTAGTCTTCTGAAAGGCTGTTCTAGTTCGTCTTACTTTACGCCGGAAAATTAAGCGCACAGTTCAGCTCTGTGAGAACGGTAACCCAAAACTTTGGTTTCCAAACAAAGTATGGTTAGGCTTGGTTTTGTCCCCTTTATTTTACCTACACTGTATTAAGTACTTTTTTAAAATTTAGTAAAACTGTGGTGTAAGCGGCATGCAGTATATTTAAACATTGAGCAGTTTGTTGGAAGGCGATTGTAAGGGAAAACATCATCTACTGCACTAACTTGAAAGAGTTGTGTGAACACCAGCCTCTCAAACGTAAAACAATATTGTGTCAGCCGAATAATAATGTATTATCATTGGTTATTTTGGTTGGTCTGAGTAATTATACCAGAGGACTTCTCGAACATAACCGCCAGAACATAATAGCTGTTTTCATTAACAATAAGGCGCTGCTTTCATGAAAAACCATAATAGTAAGGCTTCGTTGACGCAGCGGGTCGCCTTGACCACAAACATCTGACAATTATTTGTCAGATTTGAGTCAAGTTACCCGCCCAGCTTATTGCAACGTATGGCACCCACCATTTTGACCGTGCATGCACGATTTCTTGAGTTATTAGTAGACTTGTGGGCAACTTAACCCACATTTAATTAGGCTCACGGCTCCCGGCGGGGTGTCGAGATTCGGATGACTGGAACGTCGACTGTACTCACGCCTCCCCCTTGCCGTCGTGGGTTCGAATCCCACGGAAATCGCTGTATGTTCCACAGATAGGTCAAAATAAATTATTCTGAATCTGTTAAAATACCTATTGGTTATTCATCAGCTGGTTTTTACCCTACAATTACTACTTTCTCTTAAAGAATACAACTTTTCTCTTGGAGTGGATACAAATCAAACGAGCAACGAGGTCCTCAAGATAGCCGAGACCGAAGTCGGGCGGATCGTTCGAAGAAATGTGAAAGTAAGTTTGACCAAAACAACGCCCTCTATCTGTTAATGTCATGTGACAGTTCGACCGTCGCAGCCGACGATGTCTACCGTGTGCTCCCTAGTAAGATGATGCAGGCGCGGCGACTTGCGTGTGAATTAGTTGATAGTGAGTGTAGAATTGCGTAGCATCTACCTCGTTCTCTCCTTCTCCCTTACCTGAACCGCACTCAAGACAGAGTCAAGAAGACCGGTGGCGGAAGAGAGCGGAGGCGGTTGACGCGGCCGAGCCCGCACCTTGACGCTCTACTCCACACCCCCTGGTCCACGCAACAGATGACCAGGACTTTAACCAACGACAACACCACAACTGGTCAGAAGGAGGAGCGCAAGCGCGTCGACCGGCAGGGAACCAGGTATCGGAGAACTGCCAACGCATACCAAACTGCGAAAGCCATGGTTTACTGATCCCGGCATAGCAGACGCTAACAGAACTTCAGGCCCTAATGGGTGTCACATGGCCCTGCACTTGCGTGGGTCGTCATTCTTCATGGCTGGGTAACAGTCGGCGACTGGGAGACACTCCCCGTACTGCACTCACGAACACCTCAGATGCGGTAGTGTCACAGACCAGTTGAGGCGATGCAGTGACAGCCTGGCTCTCAGAACACCAGTCCGCCACTCCACACAAACACACACACAACTGGGCAGGCTGCGTAGACTGGTTCGGGACATCAGTCGGAAACCTTTCATGCCAGGACGCTTGGCGCACCGTAATAGCTTTAGACTCGGATTACACTTGCAGCCGCATGGGAAGGGCCGGGGATGCAGGCTTCCCACTTGCGTGGGAGGTGGCAGTTGGCTACTTGTGATTGGCGATGGTGTGCTGTAGCCGGCAGTCGCAGCCCAGACGTCGCAGTAGGCTGAGCAAGTAACTTGATCCAAATATGCTTAAATTCATGGTTCGTGGTGGGGTCTCGCTGTCCAGGTGACCAGAGCGTTGGCTGCACTTAGGCCTTTGCCTTGCTATCATGGGTTCAAATCCCACTGAGGCGCTGAGTTTCTCACAGTTGGATGAATACGAAAAACCAGATTGCGCGCCATAGCTTTCCAAAAGCCGAGCTTATTTCAGAATTGTTTCAAAGTGTTTATGCCACGGAAGCACTCCTCTATTCCAGACTGGACGTATGCTCGGATCGCGCATACACGAAAATAAATTTGGCGTGCGACGAGGCGACGCGTTATCGCAAATGCCCGTCCAGCGCTACGAAATAGATCGCGAGTTTCACTTCGCAGACAATTGCCACTGACGGAAGCAAAACAGGCAGAGAATTGATAGTGGCCTGGGTCTCGGATGAGAACTCAGCTAATGAATAAATCGATCTGGCGTCGGCACACGGTGCCTTGTGCACTCACCTTCACAGCTGTGTTTCTGACCACTAATTGGCTAATACTCCCCGTACCAGTTGTCTGTCCTGCTGCTGCCGTGATTGTCATTTCTGACGACGATTTTCACAGCATTTCCATCAGAAAGCACCTTTGGAGAGTTTGCCGAGGTGACGTCATGACACGCGTCCCCACATTTCGGCACGCCTCCTGTCACGGCATTTAAGACAGTCATAGCAAAGAAGACGTTGCCTCATCCGTAGAAGCCCACCTATTTCGAGACGACATGGCCCTTGGAACGTTGCGGCTTTCTACCACGGTCCGGAAAGGAAGACTACGCTGCGGCTGTTGATGTCAAATTTTCTAAATAGAATACCTGTCTGTTATAACAACAGGCTTTGTTAAATTTTTTTGGAACTCTTCTTCGAGAAAATTTTAATTGGGGTAACGTTAGGGTGAAGGAGCCTACTTAGCTGTTGGCAGACTGTAGACCGTGTCCTAGGGGAATGTTGGCAATGGGGGTCTTACGGGTGGAGTAGCACACCAGACAGCAAGCTAACGAAATGCAAGAAAATACAGAAATTGCTTGGATTTCTGCCGACAGTCTAATCCTGTGCTTTAGTGTGCCAATGGAAATGAGCGCGCTATTCAAAACATAAGCACAAAAGGCGATTTCGAAAAATAACACAGTTTGACTAAGGGCTGGGGGTGGTGGAAAGTAACTGTTGTTGGCAGTATAATGTTTACAGCGAACAGTAAACGGATGCCAAGACAAAACCCCATATGACACGATCTACAGTCTACCGAGAGTTAATTGGGGTCATTGACCCTACCCTTGCCCTTATTTGGAGATCCCATGTTCCTCTGACTGTCCCCCCATCGACGCAGAACTATCACGATATAACGCTACTTTCCACAGTCTTCTAAATCTTGCATATCAGAAATGAGGGAAGGCACTGCGTTCAAGAAAAGCTATTTGGGTCGCTGTTAGCGTTGCAAACTGAATGACTATTAATTAAATAGCACACTTCAGGATGCATTTCCCTGTTGACTTTGAAATGTCTCAGAGAAATTAGTAGGGATAACCGTGAATATTGATTCAGAGACACCGAACAAGCCCCTATTATCAAACAAAATGCCTAATCATTATTGAATTAAGCACGCAATTTGTGTATGTCACGGGACGAAAAGACCACAGATATTGCTGACAGAAACCAGCAGAGTATCGATGAATGGTGGACCTACAGTTGCCCCTTGCTGAACGAAAAGTTCTACGCACCCAGTCTTTGTGATCTACATAATTTGATCACTTTTATAAAGTCCCTCGTTCCGTTGAATACGTCTACCTAGAATTGCTTTCACTGAGGCTGACAGAAGTCATGGTCAACTGGCACTAACACAAAACGTCTAAGCCGAAACCTACTCGTGAGCTCCTCCGACTTTCCGTAGACAGCGTTGATTAATAAGATTTCCTGATACTTTAGTAGCCCGAATTTCACCATTTTATCTGTGCATTAACATAAATCTAATAAAAGTAAAGGCCTGTCTGAGATGACTAAAAACTTCGGCAAAATGTGATTCGTCCTTTTTTAGGTGCCCGACGACTACATAATCGAGCCTGGCGACGATGACTTGGAGACTTTGCTTGCGAGCGTCACAGGGAGCCCCGAACAATTTCTGGCTCATGTCCTCCTGGAAGATGTTAGTAAATCTATTTTTATGAATGAAAGGGGTTGCCGAAAATACTGATGACACTTTATATTCCGTTAACACCCTTAGTAGTTATTATTCTCATCCAGTTTGATACCTGCAGTGCTGTTCTCTTTAGTCAGGACGTCTGTATCTTTTTATAAATCGATGACGAGTGTTTTGTGTTAGAAAGATGTTCTGATTGGCACAAACTTTGACATCTATGCAAAGTTATTCACAGAGTACAGGACATGATCAGGATTCTATTTGAATAAATAGACAGACGATATGCTTCGTAGCATGTCTTACGCGCAACAAAGACACTACAATAATCTTCTTGTTCCCATATTCCAAAACTTATGTGTTCATTACATGGTCTTCTCACCTTGCAAGATTCTTCTATGAGTTTTTTTAAATAGCGAAGTGTCGGTTCAAGTAGCCCATCTGTCAGGTTAAGATTGCTGCTTATGAAGTGTGTGACATCATTCATAACCATTGAGAGAGTTTAAAAGACCAGCAAAGGAACGCTTAATTAGCAAAGATGAATGTATGATTTTCCTTTAGTGAGAATTAGACAGCCTGTGGATTGGAAACTATAAAAGTATGTGAAAAGACAGATCTTTAGGTGGTAAGTAAAAATTCCCACTTGGACCACCAGGAAACGGGTATCCGAAAGAAGCTAACTAGCACGGCAGCCCACCCGTGGAAAATCTCATGTGATTAATACTTGAACAACGTTTTTCGTGCCTTCGCTCCCGTTAAGTGATTTGTTTTGCATCAGTGGTTAGAGAAAGCGTACACAATTTGATAGGATTACGGAAGAAACATTTCGCCACTATGCAGTTTTCCAATTTTGAAAGATTTGACCCTAAATGCATACTTCGTGTTGCGTGCTATTTAGCCGGACACATGGACGTAGCATACGATAGAACTCAGATCTGCAATTCATTCAGCATATTTTAGGCAGACCGTGGGGCATAGAACCTTGCGACTTGATGTATTTCGCACTCGTCCATTTAGGATAATGTAGTCTCCTTTCTGACCAACGGCAGTTATGCTTCATCAATGATTCACAACCTGAATGGAATAGCTCGTAGTCCGTCTGCATATCAGTGTGGAACGCTACGCCGGTACGGCATTACGAGTTCGTTGCGTGTTAGCTACTGTTGATTAGCACAACTCAAAATAAACGGTATTTCTTGCTTCTTCAGCTGACGGCCGCACTAATGAACGGCGAGGAGAAACGCAGCGTGCCTGGCTCAGAGGTTTGTTTGTGTTTGCATGTTTTTGTTTACTCTACACTTAGCTGGCTCATCTTCGAATCCTGCAAAATTCGCGCTTGCTGACACCCATTACTTATTTTATTACTCACTCACATTATCTTCTCTGTCGAATTAGATTTTACCACCAGGGAAATAACCTGTTTATTTCTGTGATCTATCTGACATTCTATTGGTCGTATGATTAGTGCTGTTGTTTAGATTCATTTCATTGGGTAAACACGATCGACCATTTGTTATGCAAACATATTACTAAAGTTGCGTAGCTATCTGCACTTGTATAGCACTCGCGACACCAGGCAAAACACTGAGCCGTACCGCAGGTATAAAAAATGAACTCCATAAAAGCTAATTTACAAAATTATTAATTTGCAAATGCAAGGTAATTTGTACTCTCGAGAATTACTCCACTAACTTACCCAAGATTAACAGCTTCCGTCGACCGCCATCGACATGTTAAATGACTGGGGCATTTCGAAGGCCTTTTAGTGCAATGATTGGCTAGATCGCAGTTGGTAGCCAGGAATGGGGATGCGGACGACGAACTCAACCCTAATCCTAACCTTAACCCTAGCCTTAACCTTAAACGTTTACCGACAATCCTTAAAGCAACCTTAGCCCTAGCCCTAACCGAAATCGTAAATGTAACCGTAGCCCATGAAAGTAGTCCTAACTGTAAAACCTAACCTCATTACTGAAACCTGGTTGTAAACACAAACTCTAACCGTAACCCGAAGGCCTAAGCCTAAAGGGCATAACCCTAATCCAAATATCGGACACCATTAACCGGTACCCGAACCCTAACCTGAAATGTAAAAAGGAAGCCGAATGGGTCAGATGGGGTTATGTAGTCCCACAAAAAGCCCCAATAAACAAACCCCCCAGCCACCTGTAATACGGGGACTGGCTACCAAGTGCGATCTAGCCCAATGATTTCCCAGGCGGACATGCAAACGGGAACGTCGTTAATTTCCCTTCCGATCAAATATTCGCCAACTTCCGGTTCGAAGCTTGGAGAGTGTTGAGATAAAATCCATACCGATTTAAGGCGACACGTGTTCTTAGAATAATGCATTTTCTCTCAAAACAAATCAGTTTAAATTTAATTATGCTAGCCAACACATTGCAGCAAATGCGTGCCAAATCTACTGTACTGCAATTGCAGGGCCAGAGGCCGTGAAGCGTTTATACAAATATTTAAAACCAGTAGTCGTTATATACCACAATGTGGTATGCTAAGGATAAGTGCTACAGCCCGGTCGTAAGTAAAAATCAAACTTGGAATTCCATGCAAGCCTGAAATTATAAGTGTATTCAAGACTTTAAATTCCGACTTTTGGAAAGACAAGGTAAAGCGAAGGCAGTTTACTTGTTACCAATACATGGTGAATGAAGGTTGATTTAACGCCAATTCAGATCGTTCAGTAAACACCAGTTACCACCGCTTATTGGCAACCAACGATTGAAATTTCATTCCAGTTTTCCTTAAGTGGCCTTCTGAAGCTCAGTGTGATTTGATAAAATCCACCTCCCACCGTGTTGCATTAAGAGTTCTTTTGTACTTACTGCTGTTGACTAGCACGATTTAACGTAGATCGTATTTCTTACTTCTTCAGTTGACGGCCACCGTGGCAAACGGAGAGGTGAACCGCAGCGCGCCTGGCTCAGAGGTGTGAAAAGTGTCCGCCTGTGTTTGTGTGTGTTTTCCGCACACTTGTTTTGCGCACCTGTGAAGTCTGCACAGTTCACGCCTCCCGGCCTTTTGTTCCATTTCCTCCGCCCTCTTATTGTCACTTCACAGTCTTTCCTGACTTCGATTCTCACCTCCGAAGAGTCGGATGTCTTTATCTCTCCCTGCACCCTGCTTCAGATGACCAGTGCTATGCTCACTCTCGCATCAGGACGAAGGCATGATCTACATGTTGATTCATAATATTGTTCACAGTAGCGTGCAGCCATACGTGGCGATACCGCATTTGAGATAATAAACATTTCAAATTGTTGCTTAAAGCAAGGGGTGGAATTGGACAACTTTGATTTGTAGGAATTTTACCTTGCTACTGCGAATTCATCTACGGGTGCGAGCTTCCCCTCACTGGTGGATGTTACGTTCCCTCTTTCAGACAATTCCTACTAGGCTACTGACTCCATCAATCATTTCTGTTGACATTTTGAACAGTAAGCTTTCAAGTCTAGGCCAAGTCTCACCTAAGGAATCGCAGCCTGTTCGTCTGAAAATGAATCGCCTCACGCAAGCTTCGTGGTTTTAGACCTTCGGTGTCTGCGTTGATTGGGCAGTGTCAATTATGCGGGAAAGAATATTTCAGTAGTAGTTCCTTATAGTAAGTCTGACTGCGAAAAATTACCCGGTGGTAAAGCGAGAGAGAGAGAGTCCTCAAGATCTAACTTCAGCTGTACTCCAGCAACATAATTGCAGGTACAGTGCACTAATTTATCTACACCCAGTTTTCGCATTAACGATTTTCACTCGGGTTAAAAATTGCACTTCCTACCGGTGGAGTTGTTACGTACTTACCGCGCGTCTCAATTGTCACCGTCGACTAACTCTCCTGGACAGAATCCCAAAATCAGAACTCAAGCGCCCAATAGAGTGCATTATGGTGTTCTAACTTTATTATAGCGGTATATGTAAGCGAATAGGCACTAACGGTAATGCCAAATCTTGAAGAAGGACACATGATCGCTCGGAAAAGAGCTTTATTAGCCTGACGTTTCGGATTCCTGCTCAAACCCATAATCAGAGACAACAGCAGATACGGGTGATCCATGCACAAGAAGCTGCAATATTTATAGGATGCAGTCACCATGATACCGCATACCTGTGAACATTGACGGCTCCCCTTCATGCGGGATCGTCGCACTTGGTGTGCTAATCGTTTGATGGCCAAAATTCGCGTCGTTAATTGCTACAATTTCATCTCGTGCGTTGGATGTTGGCGTGATGATTGCTCGACCATCTGACGCGCCGACCCTGGTGTTTGACGAGATCCGTCCACACATTCAAATTCGGTGAGGCCGAACTTCTTGCTAGAGGTGACAACCGCGTGAGCCGGGAGCTGCTTGAGTCAGGGTTTACTGGCCCCGAGTCCATTAACAAGCGCGATGAACTTCCCCTTCCATACACGCTGCTGAGACTTCTCCTAGGCGGAGTAATTAGACACGCGGGGAGCGCACATGTGAACACTTCTCCCAGCGCCAGGGTCGGTGCGTCAGATGGTCGAGCAATCATCACACCTACGTCCAACGACGCGAATTTCGGCCATCAAACAATTAGCTCACCAAGTGCAACGATACCGGGTGAAGGGGGAGCCGTGAATGTTCACAGGTATGCTGTAGCATGGTGACTGCATCCTATAAACACTACAGCCCCTTGTGCATGGAAAGCCCGTATCTGCTGTTGCCTATGATGATGGGTTCTAGCAGGAATCCGAAACGTCATGCTAATAAAGCCCTTGTCCCAGCGATCGTGTTTCCTTCTTCAAGACTACTTCCTTGGACTCGCGTCTTCGCTTCTATTGGTAATGTCTAATGTTTGAATGGGGTTCGAGCTACCAGCTAGTGTTCCCGGGTAGTTAGTATGTCGGCTGAACCTTTGGCTCATCTGACCGGTTTTTTAATCTGTTAATCCCGTCAGGAGTTGGTCTGACATCAGCCCAGTACGACGCGTGGGCGGATTGTTTGGGGGGCGTCCTAGCAGGCCAATTAGGACCCTCCGCAGTGGAATCTCCTAAAAGGGAGTATTCGAATGAATGTGTAGATATTATATTTTTTACAAGCACTCAGTTTTAGGATACATTCGTTCAGTTGGGGACGTCTCCGTGATGTTTACAGCATCAAAACATACCAATTTCCATTAAGAGTTGACATAATAGGTGGCGACAAAGATCTCCTCTGATAGTTAACACTGTCCTTCAAACAGAACTTGGCAAGGACGCAGTATGAGACCCCACTCGGTGAACAAAAACCAGATTATCGTGTAATAAGAACTTCATGGGTAGGACTAGGCCGCCGAAAGGAGAACACGATAGTAGATTAACATCCGGATAGCTGCTATTTTAACATAATGCATCCTTTCATTAAATGTTTGTGCAGTTGCTTGCGAAAAATTTACCAAAAACCCGATCTTAAAGGATCGATACGATTATCAAGATATCTGACGATACAAGTAAAATGTGAGCACTTTTGGGAGTTCTTCCAGGTCGCCTTCACAAAAGATTGCATTCTGTCTAGTTATGAGAGCGCGCCAGCGTCAATTAGGTAAGAGGCGA
>CACRXP010000137.1:57094-74264 GCA_902702965.1 Spirometra erinaceieuropaei | reverse complement strand
CTTTGTCGGTAATGCCATTCTGCCTACAAATCCTTCTATTTGCCTTATTTCTTTCTTCTTCAGTTGACGGCCAAGGTGAAGGAAGGAGAGGAGAAGGGAAACGCGCCTGGTTCAGAGGTGTGATAATCATCCGCTTGTGTGTGTTTATGTTTGCACACCACGCTTACCTTACACAACTGAGAATCCTGCCCAATTAAAGCTTGCTGACATCCTCTTATCTTCTTACTGCTGCTTCAAAGTCCTTCCCAATTTTGGCCCTTGCCTACATGCAAATAACGTGTTTACCTCTGTGATCCATATGATATTCAACTGGTCGTTTGGCCGGTGCTGTGGTCTAGATTCATCTCACTAGGAAAACGCGGTCGCTGCGTTGATATCCAATATCATTCACGGAAATGCGCAGTCATCTGCAACCGAATAGCACTCGAAAAACCAAAACTCTGTGTCGTATCGAATGAAAAAATTAAATTCCTTGAAGCCTAACTTGCAAGAATGATTTTTTTGTTGTGTGAAAGAATTTAAGCTTTCAAAAAATTGCTTTGTCCCAATTAATCGCCATCGAGATTTTGAAATTCCTAAGGCATCTCTTCAGACATTTAATGCAAGACTTTCTCGAGGTGACGTGGATACGAGAACACTGACAGGAAATTTCCCGTTCAGACGTTTCATTAGATTCTGTATCGGGGATTGAAAAGCGTTGAGATAAGACTATTACTGATTAAAGCCTTTAAACGTGTTATTAGAAGAATGCAATTGCACCCCGAAGAGCTCAGTTTCCATTTATTAATTCTGCGTATCATCTTGAAATAAATGTGCGTCAAACATACGTGCCGCAGTTGCTGAGTTTGAAGCCGTGAGGCGTCTATGCGAATATTCACAAAGAGTAGTCGCAATTTATCGCAGTACAGTATGCGTGGGAATACGGTGACGCAGCCCGACAAACTTGGAATTGCGTTCAAACCTGTAGCCACAACTTTATCTGAGTTGTTTAATTCCGACTTCATCTACAATCATGGAAAATTGAGTGGATCTAGTTTGCTACCTACACACGGTGGCTGGAGGTCGATTTAGTATCAAGTCAAGTCTATCAGTAAAGACAACCAAAAAGGACTTAGTTAATACATCCGTTAATTGGCAACCAACGATCGAAATTTCATTTTGATGATCGGTGTGATTTGATAAACTCCACCTCCCACCGTGTAACATTAAGGGTTCTTTTCGCACTAATTAGTGTTGGCTGGCACGACTAAACGTAGATTGTATTTCTTGTTTCTTCAGTTGAGGGCCGCTCTGATGAACAGAGAGGAGAAACACAGTGAGCCTTGCTCAGAGGTGTGAACAGCGTTCGCTTGCGTTTTCATGTGTTTCTGTGCGTGCAGTCTACACTTATCTTGCACACCTGCCAATACTACACAACTCACGCTTGTTGTCCTCGCGTCTTTCTTCCTCCTCCCCCTCCTACTTCCACTCTATCCTTTTTATCCACTTCAATGCCTGTCCCCAAACAATAGTTTGTTCACTTCGCCGGCTTCCGTGACTCGACCGACCGCGCGGTCCAAGCTTCGTCCGCTGAGGAAGGCACGAGCTACGCTCTGCTGAGTGATACTCTTTACCTATGCATACAGCCTTCTATGGTACTAAAGTATTTACGATAAAAACCAAACCTGCAGTGTTTCGTTTAAGACAAATTCAGTACACAGAGGCATCGCCCTACGAGACTGTTTATTCCTTGTTGTAAATTAACTTCGTCTTCTTCATTTTTTTTATTTTGCTGTGTTAAGTACCCGGTTTTTGACGCACATCGTTGTTGTTGTAAATGTCTACGCCTTTTCACAGACAGTTTAAGGTCAATGACTTCCAGAATTGAAGGGTTCGCTCTGTGCGATTTCTTCTGAAGCAGGTTTGGCGCGTCAGTTTATATGACACCACTTGACGTTTGGAAAGTGCGCTTGTCTAGAGGGCATGCTCTACAAGAGATTAACTGAGTAAATGTGCAGGATTTCAAATTTTGGGAAACATTATGTTTGAAAAGGAATTTTTCACAGTAAAGGTTATCTAGGGGGATGGTTTCTGTTTCGATACTTATAAATTCTAAAAAAACTACTTAATATAACATGAGGGGAGGTAAAAATGCTAGCCCCTATTTAACGCCAACGATCTAACAGAAAACCCTTTTGTCCAAGTCGTCTTTTGCCAAACGGGGAAACTTGTACGATTTCTGCGCTTGGTTTTTGTCTTCAAAATTTCTGTCGTGTTTCACGTTTTTTGAGAGCGTTTCTCTAGTACTCGTTTTTTTTTCTCCACATACTTTCTTCCCTTCACAGTTGTTCTAGCTTTTGCACGTGCCATTAGTTTGGTCATCACGTAGAGTGAACTTAGTAAACGCATTATTTTATGCACGCATTACTAGGCAGGATATGGACGGGTCTTATTTATTTATGAGAGGAGGAGGTGGAGGAGGAGGAGGAGAAGGAGTTGGAGGAGGAATACATGCTTGACTGCACGTAATGCATAACGCATATTCGTTGGATCACGTTAAGAAATTAGCATTGACGATGTCATTTTGCGGGCGGACTCGTTTTGAAATCCGGCAGAGAACCTAACATGCACTGGAAGGCTGACGTGATGAACGGTTGTCTTGAAAGAAGATCCATCATTTGAATGTGTAAATATCGACAGCCAAGTTTTAGGCAAGAAGAGGTGGTTTCATGGCAAATAGGAATCAGTCACCTTACTAGTCTCCCCGCACAGTCTCGCCCCAAAGTAATAAATGGCGTTTCACACCCCTCATCTTCTTCTGCGTTTGAATTATGCTTAAGTGCAACGGTGGGATACTAAAAGGTCCGCCTTCCCTTTCGCATTTGTTCAAGAGGAAACATCAGAACCATCAGTAAAGTACGTAAGCATATGCACAGACAATCATCAATTGCAATATTATAGGAAAACAGGGACTGGCTTAAAGAGATGAAGACTATTTCCGCTTTACTTAGCACTAAATAAACGGCAAAACGCATTTTACGGACCCCAACGTTGCTCTTAATACGAGGCCACAAGGGGAGCTTTTCCTGTCAAATTGTCGTGTTTATACATAACACCTTCGTCCTCCCCCGCCTTCCCGTCGTCAGCTTCCGCTCCTTCGATTTTCTTGCCACGGTAGTTAGTTCTGAGAGATAATTAGATAGTTGACGAGGCAGTAATAAATACCAATGCGGAAGACAGTGGATTACTTTATTCGTGTTTTGCGTAGCATTGTCATTTTGGAAGATTTTGATATGGCGCCCTATCGCGTATTTCATTGAGTGCGCCTTAAGCGAACTTACTCTGTAAAATAGTGCCTTTAAATATTCACTTTGGATAAGAGTTGAAAGTGGATTATCTTAAAGATTGCGGCTCAAAAGTAATATGCGTTTGTTTTTTATTAATTTCTGATTTAAGATAACGGATTTCGTTCCAGAACCGTTGAATTTTCGTCTCCAGACTGAATATAAGGTAAGACTTCGTATAGATGTATGCTCACTGATTACTAGTGTCCAGTTTGTCGCAGTAAAACGAAGAAACTTAGGGTCTTAGCAATAAGATGTTTTTTCGGCCAGGTATATGCATGCCTGGTGTTTGCATATCGGTAACTGCGATATTTGAAGGATTTGTTGGTTTCAAATGGACCCTAACTGTCGAGTCGCACTCGGTCAGTCGTGTTGGTAAGGCCTATATTATATATTTTATTTGTGAACGGATGAAATGCTCGCATACTTTTTTGTACAATTCAATACTTATTGCTAGTAAAGAAGTCACGTTGTGAAATACACATAAGCTGTCCTTTTGGCAACCAGGAAATCTCTTTACCATCCTCCAGACACTTTCCATGAGAAAGCGTAGATGAGGAGGTGTCTATCCTATGTTTTTATATCAGTAGCGGAGTAATCACCTCAACATTTAGCCTGACAGTCTGGCCATAAGCCTTACTGTATTCCTTCGCTTACCGAACCGTTGCATCGCCCGCGCAGCTGATAACACAGCCAAAGAAAGGTGCTCTGATGGCTCAAGGTTGCAATCGGCGTTGCAATAGATTTTGATTGGCCGGTGTACACAATAGGCAGCTGCTAGCCGAATATGTCCTGGACCCAGGTTAATAGGGTTGTTTGTATCAAAAATTTCCCCATCTCATGTGGTACTAAGAAGGCCGGAATATTTGTTCTGCACATACGTAGAGATAAGTCCGCACCTAGGTTCCGCTGCAGATGTATGTACCTCGGGAGTCGTACCCACTGCATCCGGTTCGTTTTGTTGGGCTCTCTCAACTTGGAGTTTTGCGGTTGACAATTTGCCCAAAAATAGTGGGAGTGGACTTGCGCAGCATCTAACGCATTCTCTCCTCCTCCCCATCTGGACCATATGTCAGGACATAGTTCAGAAGGTCGAAGATGAGGGGGGACGCAGGTGGCTAGTACGGCCGGACCCGCACCTGGGCGTGCCAACACAAACAAATAACCAGGATTTCCAACAAAACAAAATATGCGGGTCAGAAGGAGAAGTATAAGTGGGCAGCTATGCAGACAACAAGCCAAGCGCACTCAGCTGCAGGAAACAGGGTGCCAGGGAATTCCCAGCGCACACCAGACTGCGAGAGCAATGGTTTTCTTATCCTGACATAGCAGACGCTTGCAATCCTTGGGGCCTTTCTTGACATACTCTTGTACGACCTCTCCTGTTGAATCGTAGCGCGTTCCGCATTTCTGCGCTCTCCGTGTTCTCGAGATAAATGGAGCTCTGTGTAAATAATTTTGAAGACCTTCGCCTCTTTCTACAGTAGAGATGCTAACTCATGAAATGTCAACCACAATTTCGAAATGCGTTCTCGTTTCGAAAAGATAAATTAAGTAGTGTTGTAAAACTAATCAGGATGCAGCATAAATCTATAATGATCCAGTTACCTCAGGGTATCGTCTTTCGAAAGATTTTATTGTCGGACGCACGCAAGATCCATACCCTGCAGAAAATGACTACTTAAGCAGTATGCAATTTTCTCATTGATTGTCGACGCCCTTGAAAATTAAATATTATTTCATGGAAAACATACATAAAAATATTCATTTTTCTACTTTTTCGGTAGAAAATCACGTCTTCTTCCAATTTCATACTCAAAAGAAGAGTATAATTCGGTTTTGAAAAAGTTTCTAATTGCGATTTTTTTATAGCGTTAAATGGCCGTTCATAAAACGTCATGTGTCTGCATTTACAAATGTGGCTTGTAAAGTTAACAATATTGCATGCATTTCTCTACGTTGTTAAGAGGACACCATATGAGGTTCATAAAATAAAACAGTGGATTTGCGAAATATTGTTAACTTTACGAGCCAAGTTCGTAAATGCAGATACATGACGTTTCATGAACGGCCATTTAACGATATTAAAAAAATCGCAATTAGAAACTTTTTCAAAACCGAATTGTACTGTTCTTTTGAGTATGAAATTGGAAAAAGACGTGATTTTCCACTGAATAAGTAAAAGAATGACATGTTTTCCATGAAATATAATTGAATTTTCAAGGGAATCGAAAATCAATGGGAAAATTGCATACTACATAAGTAGTCATTTTTTGCATAGTATAGATCTTGCATGCAGCCGAAAATATGTTCTTTCGAAAGCTGACACCCTGAGGTAACTGGTTCATTATAGATTTATGCTGCATCCTGATTAGTTTTACAACACTAATTAATTAATCTTTTCGAAACGAGAACGCATTTCAAAATTTTGGTTGACATTTCATGAGTTATCACATCTACTGTGCGTCCTTGGGAATTTCGAGAGAACACTAAACAACTCCATCCAAGTTCAGTTGTCATACCCAAAACGTTGGGAGCCGGAATCAGTAAAGAATTCCACCTATTTAGCGAGTGATACGTTGACGACACATTGCCTATCTGTGCAGTCTTCTCGGCGGTACATCGCGTCTCACTGAATTTAGTTAATCAGGGACGGCAGCACAGGCAAGGTCGCAGTATGCGACCCCATTCGGAAAACAAAAATCAGGTCATTGAGTATTTGGAGCTTATTAGTGGGGTTAGACGACGAAGAAGAAAGCGCGATAGTTAGCAAACAAATCTTTCTGCAGCTACTTGCAAAAGAGCACACCTAACAGGAACCTGCTTTCTGAGGAATTATGGGGATATGGAGGTAGCTGACAGTGCAAGCAAATGTCCAGCATTTTTCAGTTATTCCACATTGTTTACACAAAAGAAGTAGATTACGTTTGTCTGTCTACGGGAGTGTGGAAGCTTTAATTAGAAAAAAAGGTGAGGATGCGATGTGCCACGATGACTTAGTTTGTATTCCCTGAGCTGGGTCCTTGCCGTGGCTACACAGTCCCGCGTTCCAATAATACGGCCAATTGCCTGTTCCTTAGAACAGGCCGGTTGAGTCCCTTCCGTAATACGTCTTCCAAGGATAATGTGCCTGGAGGTTGAGCGGTTCCCAATTATGATGCCGAGCAACTAGTACCCGTAGCCTGTGAATACCTCGCCATATGCATGTTCGTTGGCTTCGCCGGCAGCAATCGGCGATGACAAGTCCTAAAGTGTACCCCAATTGTCGGACGATTATTGCAAATTATCCGCTGACGCATCTAAACTGGCCAAAGGTATATAACAAATGTCAAAATGATTCAGCCGTTTGTGGATCTCATAGGACCGAGGGCGTTGACGATGAGGAGTTAATCAGAGAAACATAGGCATCGTGGCACGGGTATTTTGAGGGCGAGGATAGTGCTACTGAGAATCCCGTTATTAGTGCATTCAAGTTGCCAAGCGTCCAGTGTACCGAGCTTCCAATGGATATAAGAGATAATATGAGGATAAGAAACGGAAGCCAAGTTTTCCAGGTTACGTAGTGATTTCTTTATAAAATAACTGACCATAAAGCTATAAGGACGGAGTGTCCGCCGTTTACTTTACGGGGAATACTCGTCCGTTTATGCCTCGCAGCTTGATGTAGAGCACCAGGAGCAGAAGGACAGCGACTGGTAGCATGGCAGAATGACATTAATTCATGATTTTTTAATCCAGAGTTTGGTACGGCTGGCCGATGACGGCTACCAAGCCAAAAATGGTAATTTCAGCCTCTCTCGTTTTGTCGGCAGCGACCAAAGGTTCTTAAGGGCTATGTGATAATACCGGCTTTGAAAAAAAAAGCATGAAGGGTCTGTATGAGCAAAGCCCAATAAAAATAATTCTGTTGAGTTCTCCTAAGATGTTGCTTCCAGATTAATTATAGCATTTGTTGGGGTCAAGTTAATCGTTCAGCCCATATTTGACCAAAATATGCCGGAATTCGACAGTCAGCTGCGCTCAAGACAAACAGAAGCTAAGACTAACGTCTGGCATATCTTCCGAATTTACCAAAGTGCTATATTTTCTCTGATTAAAAGACGTCTTCGTTTTGAACCATATATCGGGCTCCATTTTTGCTAGCGTTCAGGAATTATGGCGCTTAGAATTTAAACTAAATTTCGACAAGAAGCAAATAAGACGGAACCTTAGAAAACGAGTGTTTTGCTAGGCACGATAAGTCGCGTAGGACGGCGCTCTAAGCATTAATCCCCCTAAAATCGACGTATTGTTCTTCAAAATTGTAGAACAAAATACACTTTTACTTAAGCGCAATGCGACTAATTTATCCCCCCGCCCTGCAGGAGGAAATTGCCTCGTTCACATTTATTTAAAGCTCATTATCACTGTGAAATCCTTCAGCGATTTCTAAACTATGTATATATATATATATATTTGCAATTTTGGCCGCTCCTTTTTAACAGCCGATCGGAAATAGCAAGGAAGAGGAGCAGCGCTTGAAGGCATCTGATTTTGAGGTAATAAATTAGCAAGTTTTCCTTAACTTTCATGTAAGATCACCGGCTTCTTCCTGCGTGGTCGATCTCCCCTAAGCAGACAAATTATGTTGTAAACCCGCCCACAACTGCTGTAGTTTCGCAACAACGACAGTATCCCCACTTTAACTCCATCATACTTACACACAATCAGAAGGGGTGTGAATATACTGGCTTTTCTACGCGGTTCTTGCGCTAGGAAGTAGCAGGTACTAGAGAATCCCTAAAAGTATATGGTCTTGTAGTATTTTGTGTCTGTTTTTCCGGAAATAATCGAATGACCTTCTTATAGGGAATAATAGGTTAGGGTTGACCTATATGGAGGTCTAAACAGGACACGAGAACATCAACTGCCTGTAACGAGGACGACTTTCAGCCAACTGTCACTGAAATTGAGGTTAGTTTAAGGATTAGGTTTAAGGTTGAACTATGTTTACAGCAACGTAAGCCAGGATCAAGAATAGGGTTAAGGTAGGGGTTAGTTTTACCTGCACGGTTAAATTCTAGGGTAGCGTTAGGATAAATATTAGGGAAACGGTTTAGGTTTATACTTGAGTTTTTATCGATAGAAACGAGCACGCGAGTCCTAGGTAGCAGATCAGAAGACTAAGATGTGATCAATGGAACAAGAGACCTATTAGCCTGGCGTTTTGGAATTTTTCGCCAAACAATCACCAGAGACAGTCGCAGATAAGGTTAGTGGTGGCACAAAGACTGTGGTATTTATAGTACGTAGCTGCTCGTCTGTGAAGAACTCGGTGCCTCGTTGGGGTTCGGACTCGCGCAGTAAGGGGAAGGACTTAGTACAGCCAATGCTCTAACCACTTGAGCTACGAAGCCCCCCCCCCCCAGGACGCGAGTTTAATCACATTTGGGTTAAGTAACCCGTCTAACCGGCTTAATGTACACGTACTTGGGATATATCTCTCAGGCGTATATGGAAGCTGGTATACTAAACCAATGCTTTGCAAACGCCTACCGTTAATATAAACGACATTTATTCCATATCTATCATTATCTACCACAACTGGAATATATCCAGGTTGCAGTTCCACACATATAAAATATTATTCTACAAAATATTAAGGTGCCGACAATATTTCAGCAACATGCTTATTTGAACTCGAATTTTGTACGCATAGTTTTCAGTAAGGTCTTCAAATGCGTTGTCTGTCTACATTGAGATTTTATAAACTAACTGCCTTCCGACAGCGACTTCTGAAACGTACTATTTTTACACGGCTACGCTCTCACAGTAACCGTTATTTTATTGTTTTATTCATTTATTCTTTCTCTGACAATCCGAATACAATGACCCCAAATTTTGAATGTTTTGAGCATTTCTTTCCCTTTTCTGTTATTAATGAAGCGTGCACTACTCATTTTAGATGCGTTTGATCGATTTTATTGCAGGCATTTAACTCGGACGAGGACACTGTGGACTCCGTGAAAGAATATTGCTCCGAGGTAATTAATTTTCTACAATTCTGACACTGGAGTTTTAGATAACGGATTTTGTTCCTGAACCGGTCTGTTCTCGAAAAGCGCCAGAGTATACGG
This sequence comes from Spirometra erinaceieuropaei, assembly GCA_902702965.1. NCBI lineage: Eukaryota > Metazoa > Platyhelminthes > Cestoda > Diphyllobothriidea > Diphyllobothriidae > Spirometra > Spirometra erinaceieuropaei. The sequence continues at coordinate 64,825 of CACRXP010000137.1, read as the reverse complement.
TAAGCCCGTAATATCAACACTTCCAAAGGACAACACGTTATAACCATACTTCGCCATAAGTGCTTCAGACCAACATGGTGAAAGATTCCACGTTCGATCTATGAGATTTCACATTGAGGATGTTTCATTTGATGGCGCTCGTGATTTGCGGCTCATTTAAACCAGAATATATAAGTTTTAAGTGAGAAATTCTACGAAACCCACGGACACATATTAAGCGAAGGTTTTCTCCGATTTTATTGATTTCTTAAGTAAGATAACCTGTTTCCAACTGAGAGCATAGTAAATTGCTTTTAACTTGGAAAACGCAGCCAAATGCTGCTGATTTAGATGGAAAATGCAATAATCTTGTCTTCGCAGTAATATAATGAGAGTAATATGTAACCGTTCGTCAAAAAATCAAAAGTTTTTAACAACCTAAAGGGTCCTTGATGTTCAACACCTATGCAACTCTGTGGAAAAGTACCTTACTTTTGGCTCAACGCACCAGCAGTTAACAATCCAACTGACTTTTTGCATATTTTCTTCACAATATTCAGTATGTTCGACAACGAGCTAGCACGTTGCTGTGTCAGCCGGCATTTCCCACTGCGGTCTTTACTGGCGTCGAGTACAAAGTATAAATGTCTTCAACTAATAGGAGCACTTAGCACAAAGTATTGTCCTATAAAAGTGGACGTCAGACTGGACATATGATACCTTTAAATAACATAGTGAAATGCATGATTTTTCTCGCATTGAAAGTATACAGCATGTAGTTTGGGAAAACCTTAAGGGAAATGCAATTACAAGTCGAACCCAAAACCATTCGAGAATAAAAAAACTGGTTTGGAACCTGGGATTAAATTTTTCAAAGATAAGTACTTTAAAGAAAAAACACAATGTTTCCGAGTGATTAAAAATAAAAGTATACTTGTGCATACTATTCAATATATACAATATATTTTAATTTATAAGGACACTGAGACGTAATTTTTAAATTCATTCTAATTAAATGGTCATTTCACGGGATGTGGTTTTCCCAGACGCCCGATAAAAATGTGCTAGAAAGTTGGCAGTCCGGCTTGCCTGAGATACTTTTGACGAAAAATCCATGATAATTAGTATTGAAAAATGATCTCTAAGTGATGTATACTACCGGATACGCATTTCCTAATTTCCGTCAACATTTCATGAGACAGACCAAGCACTATACTTATGTTTATAATTTGAATTATGCCTCTGTGTATTTCATCTATCACAATGTGTCTTGGCTCCTTAATGAGCAGAAAGTGTCTAACGAGCACCCATGATGTGGTACATATATTACTGCTCTGTGGATCTTATATGAGGGCAGTCCGAACCGAAGTCCATTTGCCTGCACAAGTAATATGTGCATTTTCCATTCATTCACAGACCCTAACGGAGGTGAAAATCGGGGTCTTTTCAACCGAGTGAGTGATGGGCTGCAATTTGCACCATTCAAATGAAAAATTAGAGTGGAATCCAAAGAAACTGCCGGCTAAGTAATTTCCGCACAAACATCCATTTACGATTTAGCGATCGATGGCCCATCACATACTGCACCGTACTGCCAGAACGTGCCTTAACAATTGCGAAACGTCATTAAGGTTTCACACAGAGCTACGCTTTACAGATATCCGCAAGGCTTCAAAACCAAAATGTGGTTTTCCTCTAGTCATTCTCTTGCGTTGAGGTCTTCCACCGAAATGTCGACGTCGTCATGACCAGTCTCCACAAGTTCCGATTTAGATGACGTCGGAAACCTTGCTCTCCTTACTTCTAACGACCACAGCATAATTTGATGCGCCTTTTGAAGAGAAGTATGAGGAGGATGCTAAATCTATTAGCGTCAACGGCACAACATAAAGCCCCACAGCTCACAAAACGAAGTGTTGCCGACTGGTTGTGGACTGCACAACTTTGCCTGATCGAGAAGTGGGAGATCGAGATTGTCATAAGTGATCAGTCCTACACAGGAATGAAGACCACCTACTGGTGGCCTCGAACTTAATTCAAGCGGAGTTTCCATTCTTGCTATCTAATACTACCTCTCCCTGAAATTTAGCGTAAAGCCTCCTATAGGAGGAGAGGGAGTCCGTATTTCCATGCCCAACCGAGTACTCGAACATGTCGCTGATTTCCGGTGTCGGTTATTTGGGATTTTGACAGGCTGCGGTCCTGAATACGGACTTTCTGCGACAACCAGCCGTCACTGCCATATTGCATCGAAGCTTGACGAGTCTGCCAATGGCTGGCTTTATGTGAGATGTACTGAGGGGATACCGAAGCTAAAATTAAGAGAGTACATTCCAAGGCCTCAGATCCTGGGCTGAATTTGCATCCACAAGTGGTTCTCGTTAGTAAAGTAGGTTTAACTTCAATAGAACGGCAAGACTGACTTATGTGGACATCTAAGCAGGACATGCGAACAGAACCTGTCCGCAACAGGGGTGGCCTTTAGCAAACTTCCCATAAGATTAGGGTTAGGTTTAAGGTAAGGGTCAGGGTTGAGACAACGAATGGGTTACAGGTTATACTTAAGGTCAACGACAACGTAGGCCAATACCAAGCTCAGGGTTAAGTTAAAGACCCGTATCAATTGCAGAGCTAAGGTTTGGAATATGGTTAGGGCAACAATGTAGCTTCATATTAGGGTTGTCCTTTTAGGACATGGGAATCTTTTTCGCTCTATACAATTATGCGCAGGCACATTTGGCGTCTGAAAAGCTGCCAACTGACGAGATAACTCGATCCTTTCAGGAGGGAGAGTTTGACTACAATGGCTCCATCTAAATGTGGTCTGTATGACATATGTGCTCGGCTGGCTTTCAATCCACTACATATTTCTGTGAGACCCTGGTCCAGCCGTGTGTTGCTCGCGTATATGGGTTTTTTTACCTTTGTCAGCCATTGTGCTCAACCCCGCCTCTGTTCGTCATGATTGTGGGTGATGATGGGGGAGAGAGTGCGGCAGACACTACGCAAGTCTGTTAAAACCATAAACTCATTCACACGCGATGTACCGGTGCGGTGCTCATTCTGCGGAGCACACGACAGACCCCGTCGTTCGTAACGGTCGAACGGACAGCATCGTGCTAGTGCCGCGATCGTCATATAAAATCGACCATTTGCCTATGCCTGGGACTCTGATAGTTCGAGTACCGGGAAAGTTGAATGCAATCTGAAAACTCTTGGCAGCCTTGCATACAGCATCCAAAAACATCATCACGCACATATAAACTAACGGGAGCGAGAGGGTCAAATGTTCAAATAATGAGAGATGTTCGTATTTTGTGAAAAACGGTCTTGTCACCATCAACACCATCAACAAACTCAGTCGTTGGTGCGAAAACTGCATTTTTTCCAGCACAAGAGAATATTGTCTGAGATCTCGTCATTTACTTATCACAAACAAGCGAAGGAGACAAATGGACGTAAGGTGACTAAGTAATCAGTTTGTAAGTTTTAAGCGGGTCAAGTCCATTAAGAGTGTGCAACAGAGAATAAAACTGACTAGTTTTAAGTTGAAATCACCATGTGCTTACAATTAACAGGGCATAATGTTCAAAAAACGATAATGCGATCACTTGAACAAAAACATTTATTGGCCTACCACTTCATCATCTTATTCGAAGCCATCATCAGAGACAGTCACAAGGGTTGTGGGGGCACAAGGAATGAATTACTTGTAGTACGAAGTTGTCGTGAGATAACTTTAGTACTATAATTAACAACCCTTGCAATCAGCGCTGGGGTTGTAAATGAGGTGATGATGACTCATCAGGCAGCGCCCGAGTTGTAGCTGCCGCAATTTCATCATCCGTGTTGAATGTTAGCATGGCGAACACTCGACCATTTGGCTCGCTGTCACTGGAACTGTTGCTCAACTGCGCCCTCCCCACCTGATTGTTTGCCTTGTCCAGGGAAAATTTCAGCACTGAATACGGTGATGGGAGGTCATGCGCATGTTTATTGGTTGCACAACTGAGAATCATGACTCGAGCAGCTGGCGGCTCTCGTGGTGGTCACCCTTTGCGAGGATTCGGCCTTTTTTACTTAAAAATATGGCCGGGTCCCGTCGAATGAGCCGCAATCTGAGAGCTGGCGTCTCCACGCCTCAATCCTGCTGCGTGCTCGGCAGTTCGCGTACGCAGTAATCTCCCAGTTTCTCCGACGTAGTAGCTTTTTCCGCAATTGCACCAGATCCGGTAAACGACTCATGACGTTTTCTGCCGTGGCAGTGGGTCTTTCGGCCTCATGACTTGACGCCTGATGGTTGCTTTCAGCCAGTATGCAATCCCAACTCAAAGTAGTGTGAGGTGGTGACTGATCGCACCTTCATCTTCCAAAATGCTTCTTGGGACCCGTCCGTTTGCTTCTAAGGACATAGTGCGGTATACTGATGTTTACTCTGGAAGTGGGTCCACCGTATGGGTTACGGGATATACTCGTCCCGTTGTTGTCTGATGCTCGACTTAGAGCCCTGCAGACAGTCAAAATGCAACTAGTAGTATAGAAAATTGGTTGCGCGTTCGTCTTAATAACCTTTAATTACCAAAATAGGCTGACTCTAGGCTCAGATTTTGCAGCTCGGGATTTGTGTGTGATGGCTTGACGACAAGGCATTCTTTCTTGTAGAATACCATCATTGGTAATATGAGAAAGACTAAAATGACCATTTTTGCCTTGTTATCCTTCGCCAGCCAGGCATACCCAATCCCAAGGCCCAACGTGACGAGAGAGTTCGTAATGCGATCCGCACGGGCCCCTGTACCATTATTACTATTTCCGATCGTAACTGAGATCACAGTAAGCCCTCGGCTCAATGGTTGGTGCGTTGGTCTTCTAACCAGTAAATCCCGAGTTCGAGCCTCGGGGACTGCATAGCTCGGAGTTGGGTATGACTGGATGATGACTGCTAACAAGTCAGAAATGGCCATCTCGATCCCCCCGTCTCCATTGGTTATTCGCTTTTGTGCTGGTTTGGTGATAAATGCGAAACATTTTTCCGATTATTATACAGAATCCTGTTAGCATGTTTATTGCACACATTTAATTCGACAAATGTTAAGAAATACCGATATTTCAAGACGTTTAAAGTATTCAGAACTATGGGTTACCTAAGTAGAAGTCCACTTAACGTAAAAACTCCAATCATCCAATTAAATTGATTCTACGCTGGCTATTCACCATGACTAATTTTTTACTCGTCCATTATTCCTCAGTTGAAGCCATGCGGGAGGGCAGCTGGAGGTGTGGACCACCACGTGGACTCCAGTCCGGAGGTAACCAAACCTCGATTTTACCCTCCTTGCCAAACACTGGATTCTATCCCTGGACCGATGATCCTTTCGAAAAAAGTAGATTGCCAGGTACGTATTTTTGCAACGGCGGGCATTTGTCGGTCCTGTCTCTTTCAAAAGCGTGTACACTTTATCCGAAGATTGCAAATTCCGTTGTCTCTCTCCTAAAACGTCAAGCTCGATGCTACTTTTAAATGAAGTCAAAGACTGATGCAATTTGTAGAAGATTTGCCCTCAAAAAGCTGGGGTTTGTAGAGGATGCAAGTCGATACAGTCCTCCGTTTTACAAAAAAGGAACATTCTATAGAGAGCAGGACATTGTTCCGGACTGTTTCTGCTCAAAATGGTTCATATTTTATTCTAAGAGCATTTTGAAATTCAACACAGGGAAGAAAACGCTCAGTATAAGTCCCTCAGCAATCAGAGTTCCTAATCTGAGAAAAATACTCAAGCAGAGCGAAATATTTGAAGTTTTGTTCGCTTAGACACCAAGAATCAATATCAGAACGCTGAATCTATCAAAACAGAGAAACTCGATTAGACTCAGACTCATCTCAGGTCAAAATAGACATAGTTGATGCCATTCTCCCCGGCAAAGCATACTGTGATAAATAAACTGCGGTCACTTGAGCCAGAGGTTTTATGACGAAACACAAATTGTATATTAAGTCGCGGACCTAAGCCGTATATTTGTCGTCAAAGTCCGAAGAGCGAGGTTCTGGGAGAATTTTAGGAGACTTCAACGATGAAACAAGAAATTAATTCGCCTGGTGTCTGCAATGCCCCCTTGAGGCTACCATCAGAAACGATAATGCATTCCGTAGAAGACTCCCAGGATTTGCAGTATTTACGCATGCGGTCATCATACAGTCACCTACACACAGACCGCATGCAAAATTGTCAAGCAATAATTTCGTAAATAACTCACTTTGGAAATCAAATTGCGCTGATCAGGTGCATACTATGAAGCAATCGTCGCGCCTACTTAAACCATTCGTTTTGATTGCTAGGACAGATGCTTTTGGTAGTTATGGGAATGTGTAGAAATAAGATGCTGTAGATACTGCGACCCTTATATGTCCAGTATCTTAATCCACTGTTGCTTCAGGCAGCAGGTTCGAGTACGAAGCAGAAATGTCAAGCTAATCTAGTGTTTGCTTCAGTACACGAGTCTCCTTATTCTCAGCATCATATTCGCCAGTCGCATTGTGTCAAGAGAAAACGCTGAGAAACAAGGCGGAAAGAATAGCCTGCATTTTTGGGCAACAAGAAGGCAGTCTGCTGGTAAGAAATTCAGCCATGTGACCTTCATAGGTGTGTAGTCGGCGCACCAAATTATGTGTTTGTGCGAACACACGCACTAGATGCCGTTACTGGTGGTGGTGGTGGTGGTGGTGGTGGTGGTGGTGGTGGTGGTGGTGGTGGTGGTGGTGGTGGTGGTGACGTTCTCCAATTGATGCGATCAACTTCGTTGGTTATGCACGATGCCCGAGCCCCTCGAACCGGGAATTCCTGCTGGGCCGTGCCAATCAAGTAACCAGCGGTTAAACAATAGTTGTCTTCGGCTGCCTTAAAAGTATGTGCGCCGAAGTGCATAAAAATTTGTATGATAAGGCTAAAAGGAAAAATTCGAGGAAGTCGACATTATTTAAAGTACGTCATGGAAAGCTTCAAGATCAGGACCGAGAAGGCAAACTCGAAGAAACTCGTCTTCCTCATTGATTTGGAAAAACAATTCAGAAACCTAATTGTTCGTTTTATCAGCTGAGTCTGTAATAAACTAACTAAACAGTCGTCTTTAAGAGCTGTCTTAAATTGAATTTAATTGCTGAAATCATCCTCGTGGGATTTTGAATTTGGACACCCTTATATCTGTCGCTTTTGTATCCTCTTTCCATAGTCAAGATTACATGTCGGATAAAGTATACAGAGTGTAGTTACTAAATGTTTAACACAGAGGTGGTGTAGATTTTTCCATTAATTAACCTTAACGGCGCCTAAATTATGTTTTTGTTTCTTTTCGTTTCCTCGCGCTCCTTTTCATACAAAAGCTGCCTGACAGTGGAGAACCAAGGGAAATATATGTGCGCCGCTGCAACTCGGAGGTAAGCTCACCAACGCATATCCCTTACAGGTAATATGACGCTTAATTAATGATGAGCCTGAGAACAGACATTCAATTCAAGGGCATCACTTTAAATATTTCATATTTTCATGACAGGAAACCCTTTAGATGTCTCCTTTCCACAGAGGAAACATATGAACGTGGACCCCTCCGTAATAGAGGTGCAATTTCACTAAGTTTCAGATAGGACACTATCTCCTGTGTCCTAACCCTATTTCCAACAATGATGCTACATCAAACATTGATCCCAATCTTAACCCTAACCCTAGTCTCCCTGGACATGAGCGCATTTCGACCTGT
>CACRXP010000137.1:11316-57022 GCA_902702965.1 Spirometra erinaceieuropaei | reverse complement strand
GCAAACTCGAAGAAACTCGTCTTCCTCATTGATTTGGAAAAACAATTCAGAAACCTAATTGTCCGTTTTATCAGCTGAGTCTGTAATAAGCTAACTAAACAGTCGTCTTTAAGAGCTGTCTTAAATTGAATTTAATTGCTGAAATCATCCTCGTGGGATTTTGAATTTGGACACCCGTATATCTGTCGCTTTTGTATGCTCTTTCCATAGTCAAGATTACATGTCGGATAAAATATACAGAGTGTAGTTACTAAATGTTTAACACAGAGGTGGTGTAGAATTTTCCATTAATTAACCTTAACGGCGCCTAAATTATGTTTTTGTTTCTTTTCGTTTCCTCGCGTTCCTTTTCATACAAAAGCTGCCTGACAGTGGAGAACCAAGGGAAATATATGTGCGCCGCTGCAACTCGGAGGTAAGCTCACCAACGCATATCCCTATCAGGTAATATGACGCTTAATTAATCATGACCCTGGGAACAGACATTCAATTCAAGGGCATCACTTTAAATATTTCACATTTTCATGACAGGAACCCCCTTAATATGTCTCCTTTCCACAAAGAGTAGCCGAGGAGACATATGAACGTGGACCCCTCCGTAAGAGAGGTGCCCTTTCACTAAGTTTCAGAAGGGACACAATCTCCTGTGTCCTAACCCTATTTCTAACAATGATGCTACCTCTAACATTGAACCCAATCTTAACCCTAACCCTAGTCTCCCTGGACATGAGCGCATTTCGACCTGTTGTTCCGTGTCCTACCGAGTCGTCCGATATGGCAGATGTGATCGCTTCTTTCGATGAGATCGATCTCACCTCTAGTCGTACTAGATAATGCCTAAGGCACACTAGCCTGATGTGCTGACAATTGTGGACAGCAAACCTATACACTGGCAGTATATAACGACTCACTTCTGGCTCCATTGACCAAATCAAGAACTACTTCCTACTGTTGTCGTTATGACATCTGACGACGAAATCGAATCCACAAGTGAGATTTTTTCCTCAGGGCTGTTAGAGGGGCCTTGCATGCTGTAGCATGGTTAGAATATACATCCTCCTGCGGTGGACTCTGAATAGGGTGGTCCATTACCACGTTGTCGAGGATGTTCGCGCGTGGAGGAAATGTTGAACTTATAAGGACACTAGAGGTGCAAAATCTGAAAAATCTTTTTGATCCCAGTCTTATATCGAAGGACCTTGATGAATGCGCTAACCAGGAACCGCCACCAGAAGAGGCTACTCAAGATTGACTGTCAAATGAAGGGTTATTCAGCTCCTTCCGATACTGTTCAAACAGTTGCTCTTCAGATAACTTTAGTTTGGTGAGATGGAGTTATGTAGCCTTACCTGATGGGCACAATGACGTTGGGAGTGGGGTTAGGGGTTAGGGTTAGGGCAACTATTTCTCAACCACTTAAAGTACAGCCGCGCATTCCCAATATCTTTTCTCCTACATACAACCACTTGATCTCATCGGCTGTGCGTTCACCTGCTTCACCTTTAAAAACCCCTATTACCGTCGGTTCCGTATTACGGTTGGCTGGGGTTTGTTTACTTTAGGTGGGGCTACATAACTACATCTGACCTTTAGTTTTACCGGTTACCCAGCCCCGTCTACTTGCCAGCAGAAAATTGCATCTGGGGGGTTTGGCCAGCTGATTTTTACTACCCCAAGCCAATCGGAGTTGAAGTGGCCTAGGAAGGAACTACCTTGCTTCGAACGCCATCCGTCTCAGTCTTGCGCATCCATTTGGCTCACAAGAAAGGTGTCACAAACGGCAGTCTCGATCTCGTTTGTCTGGTTTACTCTGAAGATGCGCTACGGCACCCATTTCTTATTCTAACTCTAACGATCCTGACTTACGATCGCCAATGGCTGTAGGAAGTTCTCTTGTCAGACCGGGCTGCTTACAGTGGATGGAGACCTGGATGATAGCACGGGCAGCGATGTGAATTGTTATATTTTGATGGTAGATACTTAGAGGGGGACTGAATGCTCTGCTGAAACTATTGAGCATAGTTAGAATAAACAGCCTCCTAAAGCGGATCCCAAATGGAACTGCCGTCCCCTGAATCAACCGTGGGTCACTGCGCGCGGACAGAATGAGGGGGGGAGTGTTAGGAGAAGCCAGTAAAAGTGCGAGCCCTCCTTGGAATTTTGATTGGTCGGGATGAATGTTCGCGTGTGAATGACACTAGTCCGCCGGGGTTCGAAACACCACCAATGGTCTTGAAGATCGCGTATGCTACAGAACAGACGGTAGTCGTTTGCCGAAGGACATTTCAAGTAGGCGCGTTAGTTCTCAGACTGCACAAATGTACAGGAAAGAGGCTGTGGCGTAGTGCCACCGGCGCAGATTAGGTTCACTAGATAGCCTTGCAAGGTCTTTTTGAAAACTAGTAGACAGTTGCTTGAGTGTCGAACGCCGACGGCAGATTTTGTGCCACGCCAACCCCTGTCCCAGCCCAAATTTTCCGTTGTGCTGATCTTAGTGGTGAGTTTAGTGGATACCGTGCAAGTCGGTCGCACTCTAGAAATATTCTCCCACTCCAGACACCACAGGGCCTTTCACACAGCAGATGACTTCGTCTCCTGCGATGGTCAACCTGCCGGCTTATCTGCGCAAATGGATACACAAAATGCGTCTCGTTTGCCCTGATATTTGTGGAAGCTAATGTCTTAGTTCTCATCTGCGCAACTCGCTCAGAGTTTGAGTTTACTTCTAATGCGTTAATACAACGTATCAGTTTGACTGACTGATTGTTGGCCTTAGGTTTGCCATAAAATGAACTGGGCTTTAAGTAGGATGTTCATCGACCGATGAATTACGTTCATCGAATTCGGATCCCACACAGATAGGGAATCAAAATGCCTCGAGAAAATATCGGTTGTAAAATTAGATCCTCCCTTGTTTTGTCGGTAGTGAAAATGCTATTCCCAGATGTCATGTCAAAAGAAGAACAGATGTTCGCCGGGAAAGGTTTATTTGGGACCTGTCTCTTCAAACAGAGACTTCGCCTTCGGAGGCCTATGAGTTCTGTTCACAGCTCTCATTGTATGCCTTGGTACGGAGGTCACCAACGCCGACTGTAGGTGTGAATCAGACCCCTATTTCAGTATGACCTGTGTTACCCCACCCTCCTACACGGCCTGTTTCACGCCGTCTCCTGTGCAGAAGGTTCGCGAAACCAGACGGGGGGGGGCAGGCGTGGGCAATTGATGTGCCCGATGACTAAGCTGTCGGTGGGCGTCGCGACATCTCGCGCACGCCTTGACGCGTGATCATCGCCCCCTACTGGCGACCTGCGTAGCAAACACAATGGACCAGATAATGAGAGCTGAGCGCAGGACTCACTTGTATCTCCAGATGGGTAGGAAAACTCACGTAAAGCTCTCCAGGTGAACGCCTCTTCTATGTTTCACCCATTTTCCCACACTCCCCCTGCTCTTCACCGTTTTAAATCATCCTGCATCTTCTATGAGATTTCAGACTTTCACCCACAAGAGGCGGCCTCTCGACAAAACATCCAATCACATAAAAACGCTAATGAGGAGATTGCAGTGAGTCGACGTTTATAGTCTATGCCCCAAGATATTTGAATCATCAGATGTGCCTGTGTTACTCTAGTTTCTGTGAATGAACTGGACTAAATCGTTGACACAATACGGATCAGATCGAAGCATTCACATGACATTTGGGTACTGCTTTCGCTTCCCATTTAAACGCTTCATGAAGCGTTCTGGGATTCGTGGCCGTTTATTCGCGTTTTCACAAACTTTTCTGCGTTCAACCTTGCTGCACATTCAGTAGGTGGGCTAACTCATGAAATTTCAACCGAAATTGCCAAATACGCTTTCATTTTAAAAAGATTAATTAATTAGAATTGGAGAACTAATCATCAAACAGCATAATTCTACAATAATTCAACTACCCCAGGATACCTGCTTTCGAAGGAAGTTCTTGACGGCAGCATGCAAAAACTATATTTTGTAAAAAATGACTACATAAATAGCATGCATTTTTCCCATTGATTTTTGAAGGCCCTAAAAATTTAGTTATATTTCGTGGAAAACATGTGTAATAATATTCATTCACTCATCCGGCAGTAAATTACATCTTCTTCCAATATTACCCTCGAGGAAGGGTATAATTCGGTTTTAAAAGAGTTTCTAATTGTGGGACGCTTAAATACCGTGAAATGACCGTTCATAAAATGTCACATGTTTGCATTTTTCAATTTGGCTCGTAAAGGTAACAACATTGATCAAATAAACTGCTTAATTATATAAAACCTATATGGTCCCCCTTTATTACCGTAGACATATTTGTGGTTTTCCGTACGCGGAGAATATACGGCTAGTAGTTTGTAAACCCTGAATCCAAGTGTAACGGCAGAGTGGGTTCAAAATTGTTCGGGAATTGGAAACGCTCTTGAAAACCAAATTATACTCTTCCTTCGAGTATAAAACTAGAAGAAGACAAGGTTTTCTACCGAACGAGCAAAATAGTAAATATTTTATGCATGTTTTCCATGAAATATGATTGGACCTTTAGGGGCATCGAAAATCGATGAGAAAAATGCATGCTACATAAGCAGTCATTTTTTGCAGACTGCAATTTTTACATGCTGCCGGCAAGAAATTCCTTCGAAAGCCGGCATCCTGGGGTTGCTGAATTAGTATAGAATTATGCTACCTGTTGATTAGTTCTCCAACATTACTTAATTAATCTTTTCGAAACGAAAACGCATTTGGGAATTTCGGTTGACATTTCATGAGTTAGCCCACGCAGTGTTCGCGTAGTCGACCGCATCCGAGCCTTACCGGATGTATAATCCACAATGCAGGAAAAATAAAGCGATCAGGTTGACATTCTTAGCCTCGTCTCGACAGCTAAAAACACGACTTAAGTGCTGAGCTTCATGACTCGCAAGACTTCAAACTGACTTTCCTTTGAACTCGTCGGTCCCGCACAGTCTTGAATTTCGGCGGCTGCCTCATTCTATCGCAGGCTTTTGTCAATTGATTACATTATCACCGCTTCGCCATGGATCACTGATACAGACGAACTACGGGACCGAGTTAACACAAATATTATACGTGGCTTTCCGGGTAACTGAACCACATTCAATGTTTTCCATGTTGGGGATATCGAGTGTTCTGACGACACAGGTATTTGGGGTTTAGGTAGACACGTAAGTAGGTGAAGCGTTGAACATAAATCATTCGGATTACTGCACCGGAATACCATCTCCGCCGACGAGGCTTGCGGCGGCATGGCAACTGATAAGACTCACTTTGAGGAGTTTGCCTCAGTTAGAGTCATTTTTTATCAGTTACAGGCTCCTAAGAGGCTACTGATATATACATCCGAATAACAACGTGGTCGGAGACAGCCAGAGAGCATCCTGCGACAGTTTCTCGCCGTACTTTTTGCTGTTTATGGCGTTTGACCAGCGTGTATTCCGAACCATGACCGAGTTCTAGCCTGGGCACGGTCAGACCCATCGTCACCGCCAGTGTCTCGAGAGCGTATCGCGCCTGTCTAGAAGTGAGTTGGCCTGCCGCACAGATTATGATTTAGTCGGATTTTAGCATGACATTTGCTGGTGCATCAAGCGACGTGATGTCTTCTGTGGTGTTGAAAACAGGTGCTCGAAACGGCCAGCCCATTGCTGACAATTAAATTGACAGATCGCGCGACGGCATCTCAATTTTAAGGAGGTGCCTAGTAAATGCCTCAAAGTGCCCGTTTCGCACTCCCATTCACCAGGTCCTGCTCATTCGGACACATTTAAAGGCCTGCTGGAGTTCCCGTGCTGACTACATAGCTACTAGCTAAAAGCCCGGACACGCGTGTTTTGCCGATCATGTTAGAGAAGGCCTTTTCTGTTTATGCAGTCAGTATCTGGTCGCAAGCCGACAGCAACGCGTCGAAAACCCCAAAAGTTCAATTCCTTGTGACGCTAGTTCCCATGCGGTAGACGAAGCGTTCGTTCTTACCCTCACCGGTTCATCCGTCGCAAGCCACGACTTTCATCATGAGCCTCCCGGAGAGGGTGCAGCACGATGACTTGTACGTGCATTAGTCCGTGGTAAGACAGGCTTTCGCAGCATCTACCGTACTCCATTCTCCCTGCCTCCAAGGGCTAGACAATGTCAAGACGATCGGAGGTGGCCAAAGGGCGCGTTTGCGTCTATCACAAATGAGGGGCTTCATCGAAAAGGACCCTCAATCCTGAAAGGAGACGAGTTATCCCGTCAGCTGGCAATCTTCAATGTCGCGACTTTTAACACTTCGTGGCAGCTTAGAATGCTTACTTTTTATTTTAGTGAGGAATGCGCTGACGGGTAGAGACTAGTCACCTCGCATGGATGCCATCGCAATAGCTGAGATTCGCGAATGGGGCATCTGCCTTATTCGAAGCCTTGGTGATTGACTGCAGGTTGGATGTTGTAATCACTCACGTGTTCTTTCGATAGAAATCCAGCAAATAAAGAGTCAGAGGCAGTTTCCCCATAGTTCGTTACATGATCCTACTGGGTAGTCAAATTGCAGCAGGTGGCGTTTCGCAATACCGCTGACAGTCAACATCTGCATAGGTCCGACAGCCTCTCTGTTTTGCAGCAAAATTCCACATCGCGTCGTTATTGTGAATGAGCCGGGTGGGCTCGGCTAGACAAATAGACGAATCCTGTTCGCCTAGGGAACAAGCCTCGGCCGTCACCCACCAGAATACCGGGGGATTAAACTGCCTGTTGATGACTCGTCAGCCATGGGGATGGATGTATGCGAACATGGGTGGTCTTTGGGGGTGTTCTACTTTCGTCTTGCAATTAAATTTCACGCGCATAATTTCGGCGTTATGACCTCTCTAAAAAAAGTCCTCAACGTCTTTTTTGTTCCATCACAATGAAGTATGCTGGATGAATGCTATATGACGCGTGATTTTTACGTTTACTTAACCTGCTTATTCAGGTGAAAGGAAACAGTGCACTTCACCGACCGGAAGCAGTCTGCCGTAATATAGAAGTGAAGAGTGCTGCTCCCGAGCTTGCGCCGAGCACAAAGGTACATTTGACGAAGTTTTCAATTTAGTCGTGGCTCGAGTGGTGGGGTACTATTTGTGCGCCAAGTCTCGACTGACAGGACAGGATAGAAGACACCGAAACTAGGGTTTGTTGTGTGCGTACCTTCGAGTTTCTGCCCCAAGAAAGGCCACACGGTAGATGCCCTGGACCATCACGGATACTGCCAGGCGTTATCGGGGATGCGCATCTAAAGCAAACGCCAACATTTGGGGAGTGATGACAGACCCAGTTGACGGTTTACGCCGTTAAGTTAGGGTATCTGAGTTGTTCCCTGATTTGCTTTTGGCATATAATGTCCTAGTCAATGACCGTGGTGGACCAGGAGGCCTACAGTAAGTGCGCTGAATCACAAAATGTCGACCGCAATTACGAAATGCGTTTTCGTTTCGAAAAGAGTAATTATGTAGGGTTGTAAACTAAACATTGTGTAGCGTAATTTTATAATAATTCAGTTACCTCATGATACTGCCTTTCAAACGAAATTCGTTCTGGCTACATGCAGAAACTATGCTCTGTGAAAAATGACTACTTGCGTAGCATGCATTTTTTTCACAGATTTTCGATGTCCTTAAAAATCCAATTTTATTTCACGGAAAACATGCCTAAAAGTATTCATTCTTTTGCTCATTCGGTGGAAAATTACGTCTTCATCCAACTTTATACTCAAAGGAAGGACAATAAACACAGTGTTCCGGTGATTAACTCTTCTTCTTCACATACTCAAAGGAAGGGTATAATTCGGTTTTCGAAGCTTTTGCAATTCTAGAATAATTTTGAAGCCGACCTACCAGTTTCCTTATATTTAGGGTTTTCCAACTACAACCGTATATTTTCCGAGTACGGAAAACCGTACGATATTAAAAGGAGGCCATATGGGGTTCATAATATTTTGCAGTTGATTTAAGCCATATTGTTAACATTATAAGCCACATTGGTAAACGCAGAGACATGGCGTTTAATGAACGGCCATTTCACGGCATTATAAAATCTCACAATTATAAACTTTTTTAAAATCGAATTATACCTTTCGCTTCAGCATAAAATTGGAAGAAGACGTAATTTGCTACCGAATGAGCAAAAGTATGAATATTTTCATACACATTTTCCGTGAAATACAATTAAAGTTTTAAGGGCATCGAAAATTAATGAGAAAAGTGCATGCTACACAAGTAGTCATTTTTTCAGAATGTAGTTTTTGCAGGCAACCGAAAGGAAGTTCGTTCAAAAGCCATCATCCTGACGTTTACTGAATTATTATAGAATTATGCTGCGCAATTATTAGTTTGACAACCTAACTTAGTTGATCCCTTGGAGACAAAGACGCATTTTTTGTCCGATGACGTCCACATTGTGCTCTTCAGCACGGTGATTTATACGTGAATTGGTTTAAAGCGGCAGTAGACTTGCGCAATATTTATTACACTCTCTCTTCCTCCCGCACCTGGGCCCGGTGTCAGGGCGTAGCTAAGAAGACCGGAGGTGAGAGTAGACTTGCACAGCATTTACCGCACCCTTCCTTCACCTACCTGAGTCGATTTCAAGACGGAGACAAGAAGACCAGAAGTGAGGGAAGACGCAGGTGGCTGCCACGATCGGATCCCCATCTAGGCGTGTCATCGCAAAATCGGTTCCACAATAAACATATGGCTAGGAGTTTAACTATCAACAAAAACACCATAACAGATCAGAAACAGGTCGAGAATGACTGGGCGAACATGTACAATACAAATATATCCGGCGCGAGCACATGTACCGGCAGGTAACCAGGTGCCAGACAACTCCCAGCGGATTTCAGGTTGCGAGCGCCATGGTTTGCTGAATAGCAGACGCATAAGTCCGCAAAGGCCAGAAGGTTGAGACAGCCTGGTCCATCACCCTTCAGAGACTAGGTAGCTAGTCAGTTAGCAATTGAAAGGTGCTACACATTAAAAAAAATGCACACTCCTCACATGCGTTAGAGTGCCACACGCCACTTTAAGAGGAAGCTGCGACAGTCTTGCTCTCAGCGCACCAGTGTGCCCGTCCACACAACCTCACACAACTGGGCCGACTGCATGGATTGGGTCGAGGCGTCATTTGGCAACCCCCCCCCCCCAGCCAGTGCACTTGGCTCACCGCAATAGTCTCAGACTCGGACCACACATGGACCAGAGTGGCCATGTAGGGAGAGGGCAGAAAAGCGCAGTTCCCTCTTACGTGAGAGGTGGCAACTGCGTGTTTGGGTGTCGTTCACCCTTGAAATGTTAAATACCCTGAAATTTATTTAACCTGACATCCTTTATGTATCAGAAAATATGATTGACAGGTAAAAAGGTAAATTGGTTGCATTCTCGAAAACTACTTTTTGGTAAACAAATCATTCGTTACCTTAAAAAATCAGAGTTGGCTTCTAAAAGGTCGGCTGGAGTTATTGAAGCCCAAATGCCGGTACGGTATTTATAAACATTACGCTTATTTTCTTTACTCCTTAACTATACCTGAAAATAAGAAAGCACACTGTCAAAAAGTCCGTGGGTATTAAGAGCTTAAAAGCAAATTGACTATACATTGATGTATCTTAAGGAGTTTGAACATGTTATGTTCAAAAGTGGCTGTTAAGTGCCTTTAGTGATATACCTTGAATGGCAGGTTTGTACTTAATTTTTATAGGAAACCTTCGACTAAACAATGAAGTTCTTCTTCAAACGGAAAAGTATAAATATTTGCACTCCGATAGTCTTTTGAAATAAGATCCTTTTAGTGTTTCCAGTAGATATGACAAATATTTATGCGGGCACGGCATCTGTAAACATAAACGCACTTCTCGTAAGTGACATTGCTGCAGGGGTTTTTGAACTAAATGCACGAGGATACGCACACAAAGTCTGCAAAAGACAACGTTAATTCCTTTAAAAATGTTGCAACGTAGCAGTTTTACCAAGTCGAGAAAAGTAAAATCATATAAATTAAATAGGAGGAAAAAATCTAACGGTCAACATGTCTTACTATGCGTTAAAACAAATCAGCACTGAATTTTAAGATCATTGTTAGCAGACAGGACCGCAAAAAATTTTCCAGCCAGCACTTGGACGAAAAGAAAAGATAAATATATGGACTAGTCTTTTTGATATTATTTAAATCTAATTAACGCGGTTCTGTGGTTTAATCCGCGTTTGTCGATATCTTGCCAAGTGTATACATTACTGGACTAAACATTCAGGTGTGCGACTTTGAAGAAGATTGTAAAATATATCATCTTTGTGAACTCTGAAACGTGAGCAACATCCAAAAAACAAACGATGTGATTTGTAAAACTTTTATAGTCTAAAAAAGTTCTATTTTTAAAGGTTACAATTATACCAAACTTCACTTATAACTTACCAGACATGAACTGCAGCGGAATACCTTGTCTTTGCAACTTTATCAATACTAATTTGTATATTTCGGAGTAGCCTATGCGCGTTTTTTTTGCTCACCGGTAAAAACACTTTTATTATTGCTGACACGGAATAACAAAAAGACATGGCATGAGGAGACATAGGGATCGACTGCAAACAATTTATGCTTTGTGGATTTAAAAGCAACTTTAGTTCAATAGTCAATATGTCACGCCCGCGAGCAAGGCCCGTTGACTAAAGACGCAAAAAGCAGCGTAACTGCGAATCCCCAGGATGAGTAATCTATGTGTTCTTGCTCCACTAAACCATCCTCTATAGTTTGGATGTTTCTATTGCGCGACTGACATGCTTCCTACAGCTGTTGCATATGCTGTTCCTTTACTAGAAGCCGAGAATTTTGAGGACGAATTCTTGCGCCAATGAGCGTGTGGGCAGTAAGAAAAGTCTTCCAAATAACATCTGTGTTTATTGAGCCACTTCCTGGTTGACTGAATTTTCCCAACACTGTCTAATCAGAGCCAGAATATTCGTTATATTTAATTCTGATCTGCATCTCTAAAAAGGACGTAAAGAATTTAAGTTCGTCGGGTTCCACTGGGGGGGCGATATTTTTAAATCCCCATACTCCAACGACACGATAAAGCAAGAAGGCCAGATGTGGACCCGACCACATAACTGCCCTAGTCAGGCAACACGTCTGCGCCTACCATGGACAGCAGGACCCCTGCCAACAGGCATGCCAGGCCTCGCATTAGTGACCGCTCCCTAAGAATACTTCCAGAAGAAGCCATTATAGTCAGGTTATCGGTGCTGAGATGGAGTTCCCCATCCCGTCAACCATAAGATTTCTACGCAACGATTGTCGACTCATCATGATTTTTTCTAAAGTGCGTTCGTTCTTTTACGATGTGCAAACTGAGAGCCGGATTTAATCGCGCTCAGTCCTTCCACGCTCATTCATGCGTCGATGGAAAGTAGATGAGAAGTGAGCTGAATCCTATTGTTTGATAGGGACTACATGCGATTCAGACTACACATGGGCTCCAATCCTACGCAAGTGTTCGCAGCCATAAACGTAACATTATAAATAAACCGCTGCGGTCTTGTATCTGTTTCCATAGGGGACCAAGTTAAAACGAATGATTTCAGTTTCGCCAGACTTGTTATCTGATAATGGTAGACACTGAGGTGTTGTAGATAAATTGGTTTCATTTTGGTTAAATAAAATAAAAACGAATCCAGTAACTGAAAGTCGTCACTCATTCCCTCTAATAAAGGCCCCTATAGCACTCCCTTATAACGTCCTAAATTTAAGTATTTTATGTTTAGAAGCGATTCCAATAAATATTTACACTAATTGGCTGGAATATATTCATTTTGAAACAGTTTTGCCACGGACTAACGACGTTACTGGCCAGAAATGGCCATTCCAGTCTCCCTTGTCTTTGTCGGTAATATCATTCTGCCTAAATAATTAATAGAATAAGTTGTAACACCGACAAGCAAAGAAGAAACCACATGATTCGTGCACGAAAATAGCTATACCATTTGCCCATGTGGCTAACTAATTTAGAATATCTTTGCTACAGCAACCTATTAATGAGCTCGATTATGCATTTTCTTGCCTCTTTTACACCACAGCGTTAAAAATGTTCAATGGAACTTTTCGCATTACACACCAATTGCATTTGAAACAAATGCATTTGTTTGTGTAAACAGCAGAGCTGCCCACTCAATTCCGCATTATAGGATAGCTAGACCGCAATACTTCCGTTTACCGGACTTGAGTACATGTCAACAAAAATAGGAAATCCATTAAAGGATGATCCTTGATTGCTATTTTAGACCTCGCCCAGGCTTAGCCGATTAAGGCCACTTCTATACTTTCATAACATACGAAAGGTGAGTCCAGGGAGGCCGTTGGCGTCGTTAAAATTGTAAATGTGAAATATGCATTACGTTGAGTTACCATCAGGACGACCCTGCTTTAGAAAATATACTCTAGCAATTCTTTATCCTCTACTTTATACAACTGAAGAGGTCCCAGAATTCTCTGCATTTACAAACGGACGAAGGAAAGAATATAAATGAGGTACGATAGACAACATTTTGACATTTTCGTTTCAAAGGCCATTGTTTTACTATCGCTAATTAAAGTTGCTGACATAATAAAAGTGCTAATAACTTAAGTGGGTATTGCGGATTAACGATCATTTGAATGATTTGCTGTACGCAAGTATTAGCTGAAAGCCTGCACATGTCTGTATTACCAATATTCTGCGTTTGTATGTCAAGGCGACGAGATATTCAGTCCATCAGTAGGTCCTTCAGTGTTTTCCGTGTGCTTTTTGATAAATATTCCTGGCCCACGATGCTAGTCTATTCAGCTCAAACTTTAATGCGTTACCTTGAAATAAATCGTTCCAAACGAACCTCCTATATCCATAATATCTCTTGGACTAAGTCTGTAATGCACGATTCTCAATGATCTACCCTAATTTAGTTCACGGATTTCTAGAGAATAATGGGTTGAAATAATGATTTTCTTGCAACAACTATTTTGCAACTGTATGCTTAGACAATGAAAATATTACTACTTCTAGCCAGAGTCTATTGTGGTCGCTTTCAGCCATTACCATACGCTAAATTCTGCACTGAAATTGAACTGTTAGACCTAGGAAATATTTTGTCTTAAACGAGATCCGTTACTATCAAACTAGTAAGCTTTGTTTCTGTAAAACGAAAGAATTCACAAGAACGCGATGTAGCAAGTGAGTATACACCTGCAAATCCTTTACATAAGCCCCATTTTGTAAAAAAAAGCTCCCTGACGGTATCGCATAGAAAATCTTATCACTTGACAACATGTCCTGTTTGGTCGTAAGGTTTTTGAACTCTGGCTACTTATTTCATTGAATGTTTTGAAAAAAACGTTTAAGGACTTGTTCCCAAAATAAAAAAGCCGTAGAATTCACAGCCAGCTACTAGCATTGCTTTTTACCATTGCCCAGTCATACTGAAAGTTGTGTTTATGTTAGTCACTGTAGACTGATAAATGTGAAATATCATTTTCAAAACATACAGAATAGTGACGCCAGAAAGTGCCTACGCTAAAATTGCAGAATGGTCGAATGTCACCCCATCTTTGACAAAAATATATACCTGCAAGGGGTAAGAAACAAGGACACCGGGGAAAAAGTGCAGCATTTCCCGTCTTTAGCTGAAAAAGACCGTTAGTGCCGTATGAGTTTATCTAAACTCAAGCTTCGTATTACACATGTGTGATCTTTATACAAATCATTTCCAATAAAGACTATAAAAATTCACAGGGGTTCAAACTTCCGATACTGAGTGATAAAAACGCGGAATAAAAACATTTTGATTGATCTCTGAGTGCTGGGCTAGAGCCGTTTCAGCCTAGCGTGTAACAAAAATTGCTCAATAATCTAGTATTGTTAGAATAAACGAAAGCCTTGTTAAAATGTTCATTTTAGTATCACCTGTCTATGGTAATGAAGGTCTTCGAATATGCGGAACATTTTACGACCGACGTTAATGACCTTCTTTCCTCGAATTGGAAGCTCTTCAGTAGTTATTTTGCTCTTTTAAAGAGTTTACCCGATGTGCACATTTCCGCCCAGTTTGAGCCGGTCAGCGTTTATAGTAAGTGTTCTAGGGTGCCAACGTAAAATAAATACGGATTCAAACGTTTCGATATGATTTTCCGCAGTTTGTTCAAAATCGTCTTTTTCGATTTAGCGCCATTTGGAGGTTTGTGTACAACTTGGAAAGACCACGTCCCACACCCGTATATTACTGTGTCAGACATGAGAAAATACCTTGAACGAGATTTAAGTGTGCTCATGTAATAAGAGGGTGCAGAGCATCCATCTACATTAATACGAGTCAAAAAAGGGAAATTGCTTATTTTGTCCGCGAGGTAACCATAGGTCGAGAAGGGTAAACACCCGTTTTGGCCCCTTTGAGTACCAGAAATTCAAGACACTCGTAACATTACTGAGAAGGGAAAAGAAAAGAAAGAAGAGGAGGAAGAAGAGGAAGATGATGATGAAGAAGTAGAAGAAGAAGAAGAAGAAGGAGAAGAAGAAGAAGAATGTAGCAATACGACCTCTGGCATAGAAAAACCAACAGCATTTTCGGAGGATGAGTGCTAATTTCACGGAGAGTAGAAACATAAGCGCTTCTATGCAAGTCGCAGAAATAAGAGCGGGCTATGAACCGTGAGAACGCGGCAGCTCATTCTTTTCTTTTAAGCAAGTCATCTTAACGAGCAGTCGTCAATCAGTCAAGCCAAAAACTGTCGCCTTTCATTCGCTGAAACTAAATTGTCCAAGATAATGAATCCTACTCATTGACGGACTTCAAAAGTAAAAGGATCTTTCTAACCGAGGTAAGGTTTATCTGGGAAATTGCTTTTAGTATTGGCAGACGTAGACGAGAATACGGGAACAACCAGACAGATTATAGGGGCTCCCGGTTTAGTGTAAAGTAAGTCCGACAGATGACTTAATAAAGAATCCATTGTCACCAGAGTTGTAGAAAAATTGATCCATTAAAGGAGAACTTGTTTAAAGGAATTTCCAACAGTATTTGGGTAGGTAGCGACTGACTGATGGATTTCGGTTGGATGAAATTGTTGAAAACCAGTTAACAATTATAAGGAGACATCTGCGCGTTTGATTTGGCTGATTAAACGAAGGTCTTAACCAGTCTTAAGTTGCATTTAATGCATTATCTTGTCAATCTATAGAAAATATATTCTGTTAGACTGTTTTGCTAAAAAAGTTCAATGCATATCAGATGAAATAATTAATGCTAATTTTAATGTGCCCATCATTATCATTTGCTCATCAAAAATCGCACACTCATTTTTAGCATTCTATGCTTCAGGGCCAGTTTTAAATGATTTTGTGAGGAAGACCTAGGTTTCGAAGATGGCATTTACATTCGAAATAACCCGTACATATAAGAACTGGACGCCGCTTTGCGGAATCATCTCGTCTTTACATCTCATCTTAATCCCTGTCGTCGAATTTGTTCAAAACGTTGAGCCCAATCGTCTCCACTAGGATGTCATTGAAATATCAACGTTAAAAGATCTTGAAGAACAAGGATATTTTTTGTTAATCCTTTCTGACCGAAAATAAGGTCATAGGGTATGATACGCCATGCACTGAATTTTATCGAAAGGCAGAAAGCATGAGCGATATGCCAGATTCGGAGACCGCGGCATCGTAACGCTTTCCCCCTTTGTCAAAGTACCTAGTAAATTTCCAAATTTCTGAAACCCCCAATCTTCATTCCATTTTGGCTGTTGTTTACAAAGGCGAAAGCAGACGCAAATGCTGCTTAAAAAATAGATCCAGTTTCGTTCCACTCATTTTTATTTTAAGTTTGGGAGACAAAACAGCCGGTTTTTCCAAAACGTGGACGCCGGGTCACTGTTCATAGAAGTTGCCATTTTCCGTTTATGGTATACTGGATAACCGCAATTCAAATATATGTTCGGATGATCTTTCAAACGTCATAACTGCGCGGCACAGCCGGGTTCTACCGCAGATCCATGGCTCTATATCAGAACACCCATTTGAACACCCAGTGGCCTAGAAGGCCGCGTTTAGACTTCGATCCTTTCTGGTCTGCGTATTGTTGACTGATGAGATCCAAAAGACCAGAAGTAACTATCACAACCTCCTACTTAGTGCCCTTTAGCAACGTTCAATCGTAAATTACTTGCCAGTTGGCCGTGGGCATAGAAAACCCCGGACCAATGTGCAACTTCAAGTCTTTTTTGCCCTCTAAACGAAGGCGTTACTCTCCTTGTCTAAAAGCTATGCTTACGCCCATAAGGCAAACCTGAAAAATCACATTGTTATGCCGGTCTAACTTTGCAAAAAGGGATTTTGAACGCCCGTTTGCTTTCGTTAGGTACAAGACAGTTTGTTTAGATATGGCCTAATGCTCTTAAAGTTGTTACCAATGAAAACTTGTTTTCGTATTTTTGTTTTATTGAAAAACGTTAAATTAGATCGACTTAGCAATAATTACTTGCGTCACGTCATATACCTTCTTACAAACCTTGAACCCATTTCAGATGAAGATTGAGCTGGTTGCCAGTACTGTTCAAGTTCAGTACACATCACCACAGGTCAGTATTTTCAGCGTTCGTTTTCCAGTCTTCTCTTGTCTACTTGCAAGTTGCAAAGGCATGTAGAAAATATTAACAAAAAGCAAAGGTACCCTGTTAACTCTGGTCGAGTTTGACAGACGCCTGCGGCCACACGTGTGGCAAGCCGTATCAGCGGTATATTTTTACCCAGATCCCATGCGTTTTAATAAAAAGGGGATTTTTGCTTCACCTTCTAAAGAACTGTCAGAAGTTGGCTAGCTCTCTCTCCCAAATATCTTCACCGGACGCCAAAGTAAGCACTTTCATTAACTAACATGCTAATGATTGTACAGTTGCCTGCTAGGGGATTCTTATCATATAGCCTGAACTTAGACTCTTGTTAAAATAAACCTGATGTTTGTTCTTTTGTATAGAATGAAACTTACAAAAGAGGAACTGTTAAATAATTATCGTGAAAACTGACATAAAAAAGCGTATAATTCCATGATCCCAATTCCTAGTTTGATTTATCCAACCTAATACGGTTTTCACGCAGATTATGACCATTTGATATTCACAGAAATAGTGACTTGCTTTACGCCACCAAGTTCATAGAGGTATAGTTTTTCAGATAAAAGAATAATCGTGAATCAAGTCATTCCATTCACTAAGTTCTGGTGAATACTAAACTATTTAACTGTTTGATTCGTACATTTTGCTACTTCCGACTGACTCATGCAAAATATTTCAGTTTGCGTCCTCTGTGCAAATTTGCGCAAATTTTTGCGCCCATTTTTTCCGTTGGATAGCACGACTAATTATTCATAAATAAAATAGGACAAGATTGTTTCACTGTCTGCTGTCTACCGTCCGTCGTAGTCTGGTTGCATTGGCTACTAAAAGACGCGCAATTTAAACACCATTTCTTGCTGTCTGAGAAATAAGACTGGACACGGCTAATGGGGCAATAATAAAAATCATCTTTTGTGCACTAACGGCGTTTGCAGTGGTCAATGCGTCTGAGTCCTGATAACTGCTTTTTATAGGCAACATTTTTCATCCCCGAGAAGGATTATCCACGCCCTGATCACAAGGCAGCGGTAAGTGAAGAGTGCTTTAGAGAACACATGATTGGCTGTTTAAATGCGCCTTATGCTTCATCACATCATACGTGCTCGAGTGCACCCCCTTCTCTTGTGTTGCTGAAAATCTATTGGTCTAAACTTAAAAAATCAATCAACTGTACTTCCGCATCCAGGATTATAATCCAGATGATAAGATGCTCGAGCAAGCGAACCCATGGATGGCGGGATAATATTCGAGAAAATTTCATAGGGCCTTTCAACACTTCTCATTAGGAAATACAACAAAATACGAACGATACCCCTATTAGACTTTGCTGGCATAAGGGTCAACCTAGTTACTCAACGTGGTTATGCGATCTCGTTAGCACTCAAGCGTATCCAAATACAGGCGTGCAACAGGTCCCCAACCGGCATTAACACATTTTCACTGCACTTAGATGACAGTAAATGCACGCCCATACACCAAGTTCATGTCCTTTACACCATACTCACTACTTAATACATACAAAATGCACAGTCAGCCATCCTTACTTCGAATGCACCGACCACATTCTTGGCAGCCAGCGTTACAGAACTGATCCCAGAATTCCGAAAACAGTGGAGAGCGTCACTTGTACACGTCAAGGAAGCAGTGAAGTTGAAAGTATTTCAGCCCAATCTGGGAGATCACGAAGACTGTATCACCATGCTGCCGATCTGCCGAAATAAAAATAACTGCCGCAATATGTATTGAAGTCCTTGATGCAGTCTGTGGAGACAGAATTGATGTGTTCACGCAGTAGAATTAGGAGTGGTTGTTGCAGTACATTTTCAGAAGGTATCATGCGTATGCGGGCGCTTATAACTAGAGCCTTGACTTAATTTTGTCTACTCTGGAGTTCAAGAAAGTGAGATGGCCTCGTTGGACGTTGTTCAATTTGAAGGACACTGTTACATCCCAGTCAAAATAGCGGTAGTGAAAAGGGGGACCAGGCGTGTTTATATTAACCTTTTGAGGTCGTCAGCCGCGTGTTTGTCTCCTCGATGAAACACTAAATTTGTTCTGATATTTGTCCAGGATATCAACGCAGGTACTCACTGTTTCAAAAGTGAGAGTTTGGGATGTTAGTTTGAGAAAGGGAATACGATTCCCGACTAAAACTAAGTCGACTCATCATTGCCAACTCAAGAAAACCGAGCAGACATGGTACGGTTGTTCAACTTGAAGGACACTGTTACACTCCAGTCAAAATAGCGGTGGTGAAAAGGGGGACCAGGCGTGTTTATCTTAACCCTTTGCAGTCGTCAGCCGCGTGTTTGTCTCCTCGATGAAACACTAAATTTGTTCTGACAAAACACTCCAGGATATCAACGCAGGTACTCATTGTTTCAAAAGTGAGAGTTTGGGATGTTAGTTTGAGAAAGGGAATACGATTCCCGACAAAACTAAGTTGACTCATCACTGCCAACTCAAGAAAACCGAGCAGATATGGTCCAATGACGAACTGACTCGATGATAAAGCAGAGGCTCAACCATCCCCGGTCCAGATGACGATTTATAACGCAAATGGGTTTAATGCCTGCTAAACAATCACCCAAAGGGCCACGGAGAAGAAAGGGAAAAATAAGTCGCTCAGTTTGTGGCTGACAACCTAGGCCAATCTTAAAAATTCCGGTTAAAGCTATCGCACCAAGCCTTCCGGAACGTCAGCCGCACGATGACTCTGCACGAAAATCTTTTTCTCAAATCACAGCAGGTAAAAAGGAGGAGACCTATCGAAGAGACACCATTATAGACACGCAAATTCTCCTGCTGGTGGTTATTTAATGACATGAAAGTGCAGACCTAGATTTTTTTCATCAAGAACACCCAGCCAGCGACATGCACGGGCACGTTTGAGCTTAATATGGATTCAAAAGCGGGCCTGGTAAACGAATGAGATAACTGTTTGACACGCGTAGAGTGAACGACCCCAGTTAGATGTCGGCATACTAAGGATCCTGTCATACGAGGACGGTGGTAATGGGAGGTTTATGGGGGGGGTCAGTAGGCCGGACAGTAAGCTGAAAGAATGCAGGGAAAATATCGAAGACGGTCAGTAGTGAAAAACGACACATGCGGGTAAAATAATTGTTGCATACAGGTACACAATTCAGCCGGATATTCCGTGTCGTTCAATCCTGAAAGAGATCTTAAGCATCGAACAACTGAGTTTACCGCCTGGCAAACATATCTGCTTTCCCTCATCTGACGCTCGGTTGATCCCCGTTTTTTGTTCCACCGTTCCCGGATACAACTGCCAACCATCAGTACTTAACTAGACTTCGCAGGTACATTCATCAACACACCATCTACGGTCTACGGACAGCTAATTGGGGTCCTCCACCCTACCGTTGCCGACGAGAAACTGAACCAAAATGCAGGGTGGTTTCGTCGCCGAGACAGAGTACACAAGCATGTCATTTTTCATGCCCATGTGCACTGCTTTGAGTTGTTGGACAGAAATCGGATTTAGAACATTCCGCTACGCACTTCTAATTCGTACCAGTCACACTTCCGAAAGTCTACCAATATTGATCAAAGCGAAGACGTGAATTCCAGGAAACAAGTCAGAAGAAGACGCGATTGTTGGACCAAGACATTTTCGAACCAGGCATTTCGGATTTGCACTCGAGCCCGTCATCAGAGATGATCTCGGATAAGAGTGATGGGATGCAAGGAGTGCATTGTATCTTTAGGACACAGCAATGATACCTGCCTTCATCGCTGGGGGTTGTATTGGAGACGGCGAATGCTCACTAGTCAGGGCACGACCGTGATTTCATCATCCTTGATTGATTTTAGGGTGACAGTGTCTCGGCAATTTGACTCGCCATCTCTGGGACGTGCCCGCTCGGCTACTAGCTCTGCCCAAGCAAAGTCTCAGCACAAGATATTGGTGCGGGAGGTCGTTGCGCTCGATGATCGATATTAGGCCGAAGAACTGCGACTTAGGTAGCTGGTGGCTCACGCAAGTAACATCTTTTTTGAGAATTTTGACCCCGTCAAACAGGCAGGTGTGGCCGACTCCCGCCGAATGAGTTGCGACCTGAAAGCTAGCGTCATTCCTCTCTGCTGCTTATGCCTGTCCGGCCATGTGCGCCCAGAGTATTCACCCAGTTCCCCTGACGTAGATGTTTTGTCCACAACTGCAACAGATCCGGTAAACGACTCCAGACATTCTCTGTCTTTGCAATGGGTCCTTTAACCCCCTTGCCTGGCTCCTGATAATTGTTTCTAGTGGGTCTCCGATGACGAGTCTGGGTGGGAATCCGAAACGCCAGCCCGGTTAACTTATTTTTCCAGTGATTGCATTTTTTTAAATCCACCGCTGTCGGTGGTGTTAGAGAAATATTAAATGGCTCACCATAGACCAAAGAACATTCAGTACTTGAAAATCCGAACATGAAGTAGACTGTATTTCTAAAAGAACCACTGGAATGTTACAAATTAACTGTTATTTTATACAGCATTTTTTCATTGCGGGAATCGAAACATGACTTACAGACCCGCTAAGAAATTCTAGACGGATTGGTTATGGAGAGAAAGCAGATTGGTCACCTGAAAGTCCATCTGTTACATCGTTAATCGATGGAAGTGTTTCAACTGAACCTAAGTGTGTAAACCTGTGGGTGCTGCGTAGAGCGTTTACGTTCGATTCCTTCGTTAGTTCGCTTCTATCGAGCCGGTCCTTCGAATCAAATGGAAGCATTCAACTAAGTCCGTAGCGAACACCACTTGCTAACCCCTCATGGTCTCTGATTTTTACCTATCAGTAGAAATCTATTTCACATCACCATTTGGCATTCCGCTTTAATCACAATGAGCAAATTTTCATTATCCGGAATTCATACACTTTGTTTTGAAAAAAAAACGCTGTTATGGACATAAAGGGCGGGAGCAAAACGTGAATTCATGTCATCTGTTTATGAAAAAATCACAGTTTTAAGATATGCACGGATCACATTTAGAGTTTGAGCCCAAATTTTTTTTGTCAAGTTTAATCACCGTAAGAGGATGGGGGTATTCTTGCAGATTTCAGAACTATTCATACGAGAGAAAGTCCCCTCGACTAGGCGAATTAGGCACCTGGTTTGTCCGAAAGAACAGAAGACGGTATATCGTCGGCCTCCGAGACCAGTAAAGACTGAGCAAATGAAATGCAGTAAGTTCACTTTTTGCTGGCTTCAAAGTCTATCCTTATACCTCGTTGTTTGTTTAATTGATGAGAGCCTTTGGATATTAAAAAAAGTTTATACTCGTTATTTTAGTAGAGCCACGACGCTGTGACCTCATATACTAGCATCTATTCTTTAGTCATTGTCCATTCATACGACGCAGATAAATGGATTTCGAGGCATCAGTAACCGTTGACTGCACGTCCGTTAAAAGTTTTGCTCAGATGTGTTTATGTAGTTCCACGTGAAGTAAACAAACTTCAGCTACCTGTAATACGGTACTGTTGGTAGTAGGGGCTTTTTACAGTTGGGGCCGGGGAACGCACAAGCCATGAGGTGAAGTCATTGTGTGCAAAAGGATAGCTGTTTGGCATGTGCGGTTGTACTTTGAGAGGTTGAGTAATAGTTGTCCTAACCCTAAACCCTAATCTTAATCGTAACTCCAAACCTCAACTCCTAACCCTAACCCCTTAGCCTAGCACCTAACCCTAAACCCAAACCCAATCCCATCAGTTGGAGTTACATAACCATATCTCACAAAAATTTGTTCTAACACCAGCAAGTATTTTTACATAGCTGAAAATGCCTATATGTGAATATGTATGTGGACAATTCCATTGTACTCTCGACGTGAGTATAATTCAAAAGCCCGTGTTTAGCCGGAACTGCGCCGCTGCTTTACGCAGTTGCGCATGTTCAGATCATCAATAGACCATCCAGCGTTCTCCATAAGCCTTGTGACACTTGCACCGATGTTCTGTGTTCAGCTTCTAGACTTTCTTCGAAGGTGATAGGAGAACTGGGGCTGAATACCGACGGACAATGACTTCTTTTTTCGATTTTGTACTCGAAGAAAGGGTTTACTTTGATTTAAAACAACTTTTCCGATTTCCGAATAATTTTGAACTCAATCTGCCGTTACATTTGCATTCAGAGTTTCCAAACTACAAGCCGTATATTTTCCGCTTACGGAAAACCACACATTACTCTACGACATTCAGAGGAGATCATATGGCAGTGGATTTGAGCCTTATTGTTAACTTGTCAAGCCATACTAGTAAATGTAGATTTATGAAGTTTTATGAACGGCTATTTCAGGGCATAAATAATCTCACAATTAGAAACTTTATATGAACCCCACATGTTGTCCACTCAATACTATAGAGAAAGGTATGGTTTTCCGCACGCAGAAAATATATGGTTTGTAGCTTGGAAACCCTGAATGAAGTGTAACGGCAGGTCGGGTTCAAAATTAGTCGGGAATTGGAAAAGTTTTTGAAAACCGTATTATACCCTTCTTTCGAGTATAAAGTTGGAAGAAGACGTAACTTTCTACCGAAGAAGTGAAAGAATGAATATTGTTATGCATGTTTTCCATGAAATACAGTAGATGCGCTAACTCATGAAATCTCAACGAAAATTTCGAAATGCGTTGTCGTTTCGAAAAGAGAAATCAAGTAGTGTTGTAAAACTAATCATGATGCAGCATAAATCTTTAATGATCCAGTTACCTCAGGGTATCGGTTTTCGAAAGAACTTATTTTCGGCTGCATGCAAGATCTATACTCTGCAAAAAATGACTACATATGTAGCATGCAATTTTCTCATTGGTTTTCGATGCCCTTGAAAATTCAATTATATTGCATGGAAAACATGCATAAAAATATTGATTATTTTACTCATTCGGTAGAAAATCACGTCTTCCTTCAATTTCATACCCAAATGAAGATTATAAATTGGTTTTAAAAAGTTTCTAATTGTGAGATTTTTAATACCGTTAAATGGCCGTTCATGAAACGTCGTGTATCTGCATTTACTAATGTGGCTTGTAAAGTTAACAATATTGCTCAAATCCACTGCTTAATTTTATGAACCTCATATGGTCTCCTCTTAACATCGTAGAGAAATGCATGCAATATTGTTATCGTTACAAGCCACATTCGTAAATGCAGATATATGACATTTCATGAACGGCCATTTAATGGTATTAAAAAATCTCACAATTAGAAACTTTTTTTAAACCAATTTATAATCTTCATTTGAGTATGAAATTGAAGGAAGAGTATAGATCTTGCATGCAACCGAAAATAAGTTCTTTCGAAAACCGATACCCTGAGGTAACTGGATCATTATAGATTTATGCTGCATCATGATTAGGTTTACAACACTACTTGATTTCTCTTTTCGAAACGAGAACGCATTTCGAAATTTTCGTTGAGATTTCATGAGTTAGCACATCAACTGTATAATTGACTTTTTAGGGGCATCAAAAATCAATGAGGAAAATGCATGGCATATAAGTAGTCATTTTTATAGAATAGAAGTTTTTGTAAAAGCCGATATCCTGAGGTAGCTAAATTGTGTTAGAGGTGCACTGCATGATGAGTTGTTTTAAAACCCTAATTTTCGAAACGAAAGCGCATTTCGGAATTTCGGTAGACATTTCCTGAGTTAGCCCACCTACTGTATATACTGATTGACTAACTTTGCTCTCGGCTCCAGATCGAGTTTCACAGGTTTTGCACAACAGACTGAACGGCATACATTTGCAAAATGAAGGCTATAGACCTTTCGGGGAAGAACACTTCGTGTGCATGGATTTAAAAATTTACTATTCTGATATTGATGCATGGGAGGTGGAAAATGCTCTGAATCACGCAGGTCGCATAACCAGAACACTCATTAGTAAGAGAGGTGGGCAGAATGTTGCTGTAAGTATCTTATTGGAAAGGAGGAAGGGGTGGTACGATTACTGTGTTGGAAGTGTGAGTGGGTAAAGCGGCGACGAAATAGTGAATAGCGGTTGAAAAGTCGGGTTAGGGGGGGACGGTGGGACGTGCACGTAGACCTTCTTAGCGAGCGTTCAGATAGACACGGATACTGATGTCAGCCCCGTCGACGTATCAAGTCGCACTAGGCAATTTCACCTTTTTCGGGTTTGTGGTTGCGAGTACTTTAGCATCATTTTAACCGATGCAGCAGCCCTATCTAAGGGGTTGAAATAATACGAAGGACAACCGGCTTGCATTCACTACCGCAAGTCTTCGTATGTCGGCCTTCATGGCCAACCTGCGCGCGGGAGAAATCAACGTTGGGCCACGTGGCAAATGACTTCGTATGCTCCCGGTAGTGGTGCGATTCTTTAATCCAGATAACGTTGTGCTCAAGGACGTTTACTTGCGGACTACGAAGACTTCAAACTGATGAAAGCGAATATGCGAATCCCAGGTTCTTGTTGTGGGTATCGCTCACCGTCCGACAGCGGTCATGCACAGCAAAATCATGTGAGTAATGGACTGACTAGACGTGGAAGAAAAATCGCATGGCGTTTATCTGATCCCACTTCGGGGCTGTCATCGCCACTACACAGGCCAGACCGGACGACGACTTAGCTCACTAATAACGGAGCATAAACGGGCAGTCCAGAGAGGCGACCCGTTGTCTCAGGTCGCCACTCACACCGTGGAGGAAGGCCACAAATTCAACTTCGAGAGCGCGCGGATAATGGCGCGGGACAGTCTGACATCAACTCCATCGACAGGCACGTTGATATATCCCTTCGGCTATCACGCGCTCCCTTCCCGCGGCAAAGAGGCGAGGCCCTATTCCCAGCCAAGGGTGCACGCAGTCACGCCACCGTGAG
Organism: Spirometra erinaceieuropaei; assembly: GCA_902702965.1. Lineage (NCBI taxonomy): Eukaryota > Metazoa > Platyhelminthes > Cestoda > Diphyllobothriidea > Diphyllobothriidae > Spirometra > Spirometra erinaceieuropaei. The sequence continues at coordinate 31,495 of CACRXP010000137.1, read as the reverse complement.
ACGGCGTGGGACTCAGCTTATCGTGAATACCACCCCCTGCACTCATATCCCACCCCCTTCATGGCTTGACTACAAAAACTGCTCATTTGATGTCGCATTCTCACATTCTCTGACGATGGCCTCCTGTACTACACCAGGCCAGTGCCTAAGAGGTGCCTTACATGTATGTGGGCAGTGCACTTTCTCTGGTATAGGAGCCCCCATCGATCAGGTTACGGAACATGCTCGTCCATTTGTTTCTAGGGCTTCAATAACCGAAAGAATTCGGATTTGAGTCTCAGACACGTTCACACCTCGGACCACGCAGGGCTAGCTGATGATGGCTAATAAGTCACAAAATATCGTCCTGGTATGCCTTATCCTTGTCGGTACAACCGTACCTTCCTATGGCATAAGTTCTGTTATGTGAATTCCCCATGGGGGTTAGGGCCTTGTTGCGACCTCTATATCTCACGAAGATGGTGGTCTGTTGGTTAGACCGAAACAACTGATGCAAAAAGATCAGCTCTTTTTTAAGCAGACATTCCTCGCTGTGACAATGAATAAGTCAATGTAGGACAGTCTGAACACAGTCTATTCTGAAAGTTGCTGTTTTCGTAAATTGGGGATCAGACCCACATTAGACGTCCCCTCTTATACACGCTCCTTGCGAGGTCACCGTCACTTAATGCCTGTGTTCGCAAGTCCAGAAATTGAGGGATTTCTCCTGCTGCTTCTCACGAATTGAATTTGTGACTGCAAAGATACTGTTCGGGCCCCAAATGTAGTAATTCAATTTTCTTATTTATGATGGCCGAAAACTGGCATCCACCCAGCAAAGCCGTATTTTCCGTTGAATGTTTCGGACATCTTTGTTTTCTAAGATACGCGTAATTAACTTCGCCGGCAGTATGGATATTATCTGGCCCATTTTGGTTTCTTTATCCTGTCGCGGCACATGTTGCCTAACTGAGAGCACTTTACGACGGATGCTGTGCTGATAGGAAATATGAAACTACCACATAGGACAGAATACATTTGTTAGGAATGAGTGCGGGGCCTTGGGCTCTTGCAGTGACTGTGTGCAGGTTGCATGTCCGGGATTTATGCATTAAGTGCCCTAGGTGTCTGCTTGGTTTCTTGGCGACGTTTAGGACAGCTGATCCGAGGAATGACAGTAAACATCCTACCTGTCGAATGGATCATCTCTTACGACAGCCTCCATGAACTCCCACGTCCCTCTGGTCATCCGTTTTATCTAAAGACGGGTCGCTGTCATCAACCTGAGGCTCCACGAGTGTGACTTGATTTTTCTCATATACACGCACACCCTGATATATTTTAAAATTTTAAACGAAATATTAGTTAAACTGGAAAACGCCAACACCATGTCAAGAAATATCTGGACACAGTAAGGAAACGAAAGTCCATGAAAGTTAGAATGGGCAGATTTCGTTAGTGGTGACTTTGTGCGTGAGAAGTGCAAAAGCCCTATCTACATCAATAGACGCAAAATTGTTTTCAAAGTGACTAAATAAGGCCTTGTCATAAAGTGCTCGATAACAGTCAGAACCTGAAAACGAAAAAGATACAGAAACAATGGTAAAAACTAAAAATTCTGGCTGTTTACAATTTGTCCCTTATCACAACCTTGTCTGTCCAAAATTAAAATATCCGCCTTACTTTTATTTATCACAACTGTTATGTACCAACCGAGGCATTTTAAGAGTGAAGTATATATGTCAAGTCTCATGCCAGTTAATTTACTAAGCGCAACAGATTTTTCGCCGGAATTAAGGTCTAGGCGCTTGCAGGAGCCAAAATCATTTCACCGCGGTTTATAAATATACCCATAGTAGTAACAATAAACCACTTATGTTACATTATTCGAGACAGTGGAAACCGAGGAAAAAACTATTTACCCGCTGCCACAAAATGTCAAGCTCCTATGCAACGGTCAGGAGACAGATAGTATGTATATAATTTAGCCATTTGGACAATTTACCGTAGACTTCTTCTTGGGCCAGATCGAGAAAACGGATTTAAAGGATGCCATTAATGACCTCGAATATCATGGTCAGTACGTAGACGACATCAAAGCCCTGGGTCAGAAGTCTAACAGAACGCATCATCACTCAAGTTTTCTGCAGAGCCTGAGGTAGATAACAAAGCCGCCTCCCTCGATTTCCTTCTGCACAAATGAGAGAATGCAGCCACGGCGGAAGATATCCTGAGCATGACATTACTCCAATTTTTGCAATTTCGTTCCTCTAAATCTCAAACTAAGTCTCGTTTAAGGACGGAGGGTTAGAGTGCGACGCACCTGTTTTTCCGAAAGTGTTGAAGCAGAATTCCAGCAGCTGCATAACACACTCCGCAAAAATGGTTACCTAGAGAGCTTCATCTTGCAGAAAAGTGGACATCGTGCCTTAAAGCCCACCGCTACAACTGCAGAAATGAGGGACTTATTTAAGATTGCCTCTTCTAGGAGGACGCAGCAAGACGACGTCTAAAGATAGATAGCACGTGCGCTTTCTGCTTGACAAACTCACGCGTATTTTTTTACAAACTCTCCCCTCCCACGGTTAGGAAGAAAAACCATAAATTTGAAGCATTTTGTCCCCGGTACGAAGCTGAAGTAGGCAAGAACGACAGGATTTATTGGTGTTTGTGTTACTAGCTTTGTCGATTAGCCAGCTTTGCCCAAAACCCCGACCTTGCTGTTTCTGCATTGATTTTCTGCACGAATTCAAATCTGTTGTATTCTTCTCACTCGTTATCTCTCTTATGAAGCCAAAAGACGCAGTTGAAGAGCAGTCCCGAAATTTTTTGGTACCAATAAATCCTGCCGTTCTTGCCTATTTCAAAAAACATAAAATTTACAGTCCATATCGATGTTCATTTGCTCATCCAAGCGCTCCTGTGGAGCAGGATTTGTTGGTTGTGCCTGACAAGGTACAAATAGAAATGAGTCACTTCCGAGGTCTATCCCCGTGCATCTAGTTGACGTTAAATAAGTCGTTCAGGTGCCTACCGGGCATCAGCTCACTACTTTGTAGGCCTACACCAACGAATTCCGGCAACAGCAGAGGTAGTGGCTGTTCCACTGACGAATCCAAAAGAAGTTGGTACAAGCGATCTCTCTTCCGTTTCCGACTCCAGGTGGTAGTTGTAAGCCATCCCAACACGCTAATGACAATAATGCGTGCTCCGAGAGTTTGACCTTCAGACATCGCTCACGCACTACCCCAAAAGCTTCCTCCTTCAAACCCAACGACCGCAACATGCCGGCTTCGCTATGTGGGCCGGCTTGGGTGCTGGAACACATGGCCGCCCTGTTCGTGGCTTACGCATTCATCCTCCATGTACTTTCAGTGGAGTGATAAATTGTGGAAAAAGGTTTTCTGTTTGTATGATGACCCGGAGACCAACATGGTCCTCAACGCAACAAAATGTCTCTCAGCTGCTTTCGACGTAGCATTGCAGTTGCTTGTGAAGTAAAATTATGTACTTTCAGTCAACCCTATCACAACTATGCGTGGCACAAAATATCGTTATTACAAAAACCATAATTTAAGAATACACGTTCGTTTTTTGTTTCCTTGGAGGTAAGCTAACTCTCCACTTCTGTCCTTATCTGATTTTTATGGCAAAACTTCGCATTTCTGATTCAGGCAGACTATCGATATATTCGTGTTTAAGTAATCAAAGATATACAAATATATTTAGGCACTGAACTTTGCCGGCCTGACTTTATCAAGTAAAATAATTCAAAAATGCTCCTGTTTCTTTAAGAGATTTTGTGCATGCCATTTATCATTAAGTGGGTTTCGATGATCGGATTTAACGACTATCTTCCCCTACATCGTGTACATTTGGAAATAGATGCAAAACTTGCGCACCTGGAACTCTGTTGTTTCTGGATTTTGCTTAAGCAAAAATCAAGTAGATAGTTCTGTGGATTTTATAAATTAGCTAAGCAAATTTCCAATGTCAGCGTATTTTTATCTAGCATCATCATGCTAAAGTAAAAAGGGAGTTTTCGTCCACGTCACGTTCTAATCACAAGAATTTCTCAATTGGTTTGTAAGTTGTTACGACGTTCTTGTCGGTGAATGTTAAACCTTGATCTATCATAGAAGTCTCAGTTTTATGAAAGACAGGCATTCACCTAATCCCTCTAAGTTTATTTTCAAATTAAACAGCCGGAATTTACAAGCGAGTATGCAGCACTTTCAAATTGCAGATTAGAATTGATAATATGTTTACAGCTCAGATCATTCATTGTGCTGGAACGGAGGATGTGGCTTCTTCCTGACGAAAATCGCCGCACTTATAATGAGGATGGAATGCTTGACTAATCGTCGTAAATGGTTTGCTAGGCATTGTTCTGTAACAAATGTTTACTACGTTATCAAAGTTTTCTGAGAATATAATTCGACCGTTCTCATTCCCACATTTTAGCGGTCATTGAAGCGAGTCCCGGGTTGAATGAAAACCAGGTAAGAAAATGTTTGCCCTACGTTCGCAACAAAATGTCCCTCAAATAATTTCAATATAGCATTGCACTTTCTTGTGAAGTTAAATACCATATTGTCAGTCAGGCCTTACTTCCGAGGCTCCTAAAAATTCAGCTATATTTCATGGAAAACATGCGTAAAAATATTCATTCTGTTGTTTATTCGGTAGAAAATTACGTCTCCATTCAGTTGTATACTCAGTAATTTTGAACCACACCTGTCGTTACACTTGCATTCAGGATTTCCGAACTACAAACTGTAGGCTTTATCAGTGAGGAAATCATAAATTTTTCTATGGCATTAAGAGGAAACCATACGGTATCCATAAAATTTATCAGTGGAGTTGAGCCATATTTTTAACTTAATAAGCAGCAATAGTAAATGCAGAGGCGACGTTGTATGAACGGCCATTTTGCGGAATGAAAAAATATCACAATTGGAAACTTTTTTTGAAATCGAATTATACTGTTTCTTTGAGTATAAACTCGAAAGAAGACGTGTTTTTCTACCGAATGGGCAAAAGAATGCTTTTTCATGTTTTCCATGGAATTTAACATACTTTTTAAGGACATCTAAAATCAACGAGAAAAATACACGCTAATTTAGTAGTTCTTTTTGCAAAGTATAAATTTTGTATTCAACCGAGATGAAATTCCTTCGAAAGCCGACATCCTGCGGTAACTAAATTATTTTAGAATTAAGCTGTACGCTGATTAGTTTTACAACCGCTATTTAATCAATCTTTTCGAAACGAAAACGCATTTCGGAGTTTTGTCTGACATTTCATGAGTAAGCCCACCTACTGTATATGCGGTGTAATTTTCCAGTTTGAATTATTAGTTCAACAACAGGCTAAAGAAAAGAGTGTAAAGGTCGGTCTAGAAAAACATCGAATAACAGACAGCACAAAATCTGTTCAATTTCGAGCTCAGTTTCCCATAATAATGGACCAAATTCATGAAATGATTATCGTTGTCCTAAGACACGATTTTGCAAGGCTTCTTAGTATTACTGATTTTATTCATGAAGTATGTAGCACAATTGTTGAAACATGTACTGTATTCACTTGGAAATCCGGATTCACATTTGGATCCACCATTAAAACTGAATAGGAGACTTTTAGGTGGTGTAGAAAAACTGCTCTCGTCAAATAATTGTTATTTCAATGTAATATTTTATTTGCTATCACTCTTTTCACAAAGCTCACGGGGCAAATCCTTCTTCATTTTCTGAGAACGAAGGTTTCCTTTTGACTTTAGTTTTCTTTTATGCGCGTGTTTTAAAGCTATTCAGAGTGATTTTGTAACATTTTGATACATATATATATACGTATGAATTGGAAAATAGGCATCCCAAGAATCATAATTCGAAAGAAAACAGCTCTTTGGGAAATATTAAACAAGTTTTATTGTAAATTTTCGAACTTGGTTCCCCAAGTCGTCTTCAGACGTGAAGTAAGTGTGCAACACAGTTAACATTTAAACATGCCGAAAAATCGAAATTGCCTTGTTACTCCTGCTGGTGTGATGTTCTGATTGGCTAATGCCTTTTCCACTTTTCTTTGAGGCTGTTGTACACCGTATCCAATTCTACGTGTCGATTGATGCACGCGCTGTCAGAATGGATGGCTTCTAAAGATTCACGGCCCTTTTTTGATGAGCAAACACCAACAATGCGAGTCCTGTCCCATGCGAATTTGTGGCCCGTTTCCAACGTATGCATGACAACTTGGGACAAGTAGTCGCGCCTTCTTACGGCCAACTGATGTTCGTGTATTCGCGTAGAGGCCGATTTCCCAGTTTGACCACAGTAAACTGCATTTCAGGTGTTGCATGGTATCTTATAGACGACTTCCTTCTTATCTAAATAGCCAACCCTATCCTTAGGGTGTACAAGCTGGTTACGAAGTGTAGTCGTCGGCCTGTGCGTTACATGTATTTGGTGCTTCCTCAGGTGTCTTTCAACTAGTTCGGACACATTCTTAATGTATGGAAGTGTTCGCCAGTTTTTTGGTTTGGGCGCCTGATCGGAACAATCTAGTTCCTTCTCTTTTTCTTTTAACTCCTGTCGTCGCATGCATCGGTGTACAAAATATCTAGGATACCCATTCTGGGAAAACAGTTTGAACAGATACTTCAGTTCTGTTTGATATGTTTCGTTGTCAGAGCAGTGAGTTCTTGCTCGGTTAAGGAGGCTGTTCACGGCACTCCTTTTGTGAGAGATCGGGTGATTGCTCTCGTAATGCAAAAGAACTTCCGCGTAGGTTTCTTTGCGGTAAACCGAAGTATGAAATGTCCCGTCAGGATTTCTCTGTACGAGGACATCAAGAAATGGGAGTCTGTTGTCAGCCTCCTTCTCGACGACTACACTTCGTAACCAGCTTGTACACCCTAAGGATAGGGTTGGCTATTTAGATAAGAAGGAAGTCGTCTATAAGATACCATGCAACACCTGAAATGCAGTTTACTGTGGTCAAACTGGGAAATCGGCCTCTACGCGAATACACGAACATCAGTTGGCCGTAAGAAGGCGCGACTACTTGTCCCAAGTTGTCATGCATACGTTGGAAACGGGCCACAAATTCGCATGGGACAGGACTCGCATTGTTGGTGTTTGCTCATCAAAAAAGGGCCGTGAATCTTTAGAAGCCATCCATTCTGACAGCGCGTGCATCAATCGACACGTAGAATTGGATACGGTGTACAACAGCCTCAAAGAAAAGTGGAAAAGGCATTAGCCAATCAGAACATCACACCAGCAGGAGTAACAAGGCAATTTCGATTTTTCGGCATGTTTAAATGTTAACTGTGTTGCACACTTACTTCACGTCTGAAGACGACTTGGGGAACCAAGTTCGAAAATTTACAATAAAACTTGTTTAATATTTCCCAAAGAGCTGTTTTCTTTCGAACATATATATATATGTACTACACTGGATATACGTTTTCGTGGAAGCATCGCGACAATTACGGTTTTCACATGGATGTATTTCGAGAAGTTGGCGGGAGACCAAAAACTTTAAACACATTCAGAAGATGCAACCATAAACTTACAATTTTCTTCCATTAGAAAATTTTTATGGAAACATATCGCGTCTTCTATAGCGACGATAAGGTAATAAGGGCGTCCTTGAAACGTCAACGAAGTCTTTTTCCGTCTTCAATGCACACAGTCAACTGCGACAAAAGACTGCTTTTAGGTTAAACTTATCTAGCCACTCAAAGTAAGACAGTCTGTGAAGACTGTAGTCTATACAGTGAGTTCGCAAACGCCTTATTGATGCCGAAGACGGCTTGCCTATGCCAATCCAAATAAAACCTACCCTATTGTTCAGATAAAAAAATCCCATTTATTCCTTAAAAACCTTCTCTAATTACGTCCCTCCTTGTAAAGCGCTTTGCTGGGACATTCAGATGACAAATTTCTACATTCTATTACTTATCCTAAGTTAAGTCAGGGGGTGAATAGAAGATCACATCCCTTTACACACTACTAAGATTACATTTGACGCAACCTCCCTATTCTGTTTGTTTTGAAGCCATTTGGTTATCCTCGCTTAATTCCTGCACCCAACCTCTGATCATATAAGTATCTCTCATGTAGCTAAGACTCACGTAACACAACTCAACCCGGACCGACTATCTGAATATTATTAGTTTGGTCACTTGCTGTATTAACTTAGAAAACTACCCAGACAAGAAATCTGGCGTACTGTTTGCTTATTGGTCGTTTGCGCTATTTATAAAGTAGAATAATGGTATGTTCTATGGGAAAAGATTCCCCTGCATTGTTCGGCTACTGAGAAAACCTCACAACGTCCTTGTTTTCTCGCAAAGGTCATCGGGATCCCGTTACCCAGTTTTATGGACCTCACAAATTGGTGGATTGGCGTTTATAACTCCTTCAAAATCTTTTTCAGAAATGCCTCACGTTCGAATACTTTTGACAATTTCGATTTACCTAAAATGCAGGTGTTAAATAAGTCATCAGACTACCTATTGCAATGCGGTTGGAGACTTTATGCGTACAATAACGATAGCCGTGTCTGCAGTCTCTCGCGTAGGATCAAATGAAGGCACGATTCGTTAAGATGATGGAGCGTTTTAAAGGATTTTTGTCTTTTATTTGATGTTACAGATACCGAGGCGCATTACAGGTGCCCGAACGCGGGGGAGATCGCTGACCTTACTTGACTCTGCCAGCCAGTGTCCCCCGAAAGCATATGATACTCGCCGACAAATAGTGGATTCCCTCGGTCTGCCGGTGGGCGTGGAAGCTGGCATTGGGAGCCCAAAAGGACGTAGAAGGCGGCACATGTCTCTCACCCTGTCGGGAACTTGACAAGCAGGCGTATATTTTGCCGAAAGAGCTCAATTTAGAATGAGCTTTTACTACATTCGTAGTTTGCTTTCATCTCCACTTGCTTGTATACAAAACATATCTTTGTGAGTCTTACGTGTAATCAAAAATCGATTTTAAAATTGGATAATGTTGCCATGTATTCTTTTGTTTTAGTTAATCGTTTACTATCAAAACAAAGAATTTTTATAGTGGCCTTTCAAAAGGAGAGACAAAATAACCAGGCCTAGTGTCAAATGATTATGAAAATGAGACATCCAAAATCTGAAAACTACTGACCTTCAGAAATTATAAAAGGAGACATATCTCTTACCACATATGCCACCGAATTCATATGCGATCTTAAGACATTAGTGGACAAGAGTTCATGAGCTTGATCGTAGACTGCCTAAAAATAAAGACCTAACATTTTAGCAGAAATTAGCACATTTTGAAAGCAAATATTTGACCAAATTCTTGCACAACAAGTACGAAAATCGATGTCACAATTTTCGGCCATCGACAATAGCCAACCAAAACAGCGTTTATTTGTATCGTTTATTATTATTCGGATTTTAAGGAAGAATACAAAATGTTTAACATGATCCATCTCCAGATCAATGGTTTCTAAGTGTCAGTTGGTTTCTTCATTAGAATCCGAAAGGATCCGGGTATATGTCAACTAATCCAATCGGGTAGATCTTTGTTACCTTAGTGGAACTCGAATTCAGGACATAGGAGGCAGGGTCTTAGTTTAACTGCGTCCTTCTTGTCTGATTTACGATGCCCATAGCGTGGACCCTCCTTTTTCAAATTTGGATTAGGACTGTTTGAGGCGTACAAGGCCAGTACGCTAGAGTCATCAAACATTAGCCGGCAGAAAGAAGCCCCTTTTTAAAATATAAGAACGAGATATATAAAAATGAACAAGACAGTCCTTGAGACGTTAAAGTGGAACAGGACCTGGATTCATGTACAGTCATCCATTAATTTTATGGACAGGCTTTCTGAGAGACATGACAGAATTTGAACAGGCATTGATACTCAGTGGAACTAACGAAGGCTGATTAAACGGTCCAGTCTTCAGACCTGCATAACACAGTTCGGTAGACAGATGACCAACCAGAAGCAAGCACATCAATCAGCCTGACAACCTCGTCAACACTGTGTTTTCCTTCTGGTAGAAGACTGGAAATATTCGGAAAATGATAAACACGGTTTTAGACCCTCCGTCTACATTGAAAGCCACTGCTGGTAACGCAATGTCTAAAACTCACTGACACATATGTCAACCACAACAACGTCATTGGGAGAACGCAGAGGGATAATAGCGGGAGACAATTAAGATGTCGACCTAAAGAATCTTTGCAGAAGTCAAATTTCTGTGCGTGAGTTAATTCTTACGTTTTGGCAAATAGGGAGTTCAAAGGCGTAAGCCTATTTCCCTCAAATACACTGATTGGCTTGCTTCTCGGAGTTCCGCTACACATCTTAAAGCAAAAGATCACTACGCATATCTAAATCTAGAGAATAGAAACCGTTGATTGCCCCCTCGAACACGTTAGTTTTCATGTAAATAGTAATTAGCATTGTAGTATAACCCAGTAAGTCTTGATCGCGATTATTTCCCAATAAATGATTTTGTCCTCTCGAGATCCAGTTTACAGTCTCTGTAAACACTTATCTAGGTCCACGGTCCTTGCGCCGTTATAGAAATCGCGCAGACGGAAAATGTATTATTAACTATTGTGTAGACTTGTATCATGTCATAATGAAGTGCAATGAGTTATGTCTGCGTAAATAGGGGTGCAAGAATAAAAACCTTCTGTAGTATTCGCAATCAATCAAAATGCCGTCTATTTATCCCTTTTAAGATGTGCCTGTTCCGCCTAGAACTGAGACTGTTTGTTCGGCAGATGCAGACTTTACGGGAGTTCTTTAATAAATACCATAATAGCAACTCCTGTGGAGTGGACGGCTACTGTATTTTGACACTAAGGTTTACTTTTGAGTGTGATTTAAACCATATTTGCATATACTCCAGACCAGTGTATAACCGAATATTTACTACAACTTCAAAAAACCCTTAAGACTGGTGGCAATAGAGATATCAAAATGCATCTTCAGCATTTGCGACAATCTCTCAGTGGACCCTTAAACTCTAAACTGAAACTCTTCCTCCGGATTCACAGTTTGACCTCTGTCCTAGAGATGGATTAAGGGAATATTACGTTTTATTTCGAATGTAAGATGCACTAACAATTACATTTTGGTGGTAGAAAAGTTGCTGATCGCAAAAATACTTTCTGTAATTACTAAAAAACACTGATCCCCGACAAACACCAGCCCACAACCTACTGTTGCTTGTATTTTTTGACATAATTTTAGATTCTTTTTACGGATTCATCCTATAACAGAACGGGATAGTTGAAAATATATTTTTATAAAATGATCCCAAAAACAAGCTACTACTCAATATGTTTTATCCAGCATTTCGACTGCCACAGGCGACAATGTTTATCGTGCGTCCCAATGAATTGGCGCACCTGAACCCGGTGTCGAGATAGAGTTAAGAAAACTGAACGCGAAGCCGGATGCAGGGACAAACATCCTACGGCCCCTACGCGTGCCACATCCGCCTGGTCCGCACATGCTGGACCAGGGTTCCGTACAAACAAAGGGCGGCTCAGTTCCCACTTGGGCGGAAGGGTCAGAGATGCCACTCAGAGAAGCCATTGCGACCTGACTACTTGACCTGAGAGGATGATCACGTTATCTCCATTTGTTGGTAGCCATGCCTCTCCCAGACAGACCACGCGGTAGATGCGCTGGACCAATACGTGGGTCATATCGGATTCTGGCAGGCGTTATCGGATTTGCATACGGGAACAAATGTCAACATTTCGGGACATGCGGTGGCAGATCCGGTTGTCGGCAGACGTCACGCATACTGAGATTCCTGCCATCAACCCCCCCCCCATTGTTATTGTTGCAATGTGGACCAGGGGGTGTGGAGCGCCAAGCTGCAGACTTAACCGTACCAGCCACCTGCTCCCTCCCCCGCCTCTGGTTTTCTTGACTTTGCCTGGACCCCAGGTCTAGAAGGGCGGAGGGGAGGAGAGAGTGCGGTAGTGTGTGCAATCCCACTATCACTATAAAGTAGTTTACGTACATGTCACTGTCTCTGCTTTTAGGCTAAACCTGATGTTTTTGTTTCTCGAGGGGTCATCGGCCATGGGCCATTTGATAAAGTAAAGGAGCAATGAGTGCGAACAGCACAGTACGACCGATAAGGGCACGGATGCCTGATAAGCGTATGTGGTACAGTCGTAGAGGAGAGTGTAGGCGTCACAGTTCAAGTCAATAAGTTGCACGACAGGCGATGGAAGAAGGGTCACGCCAGTTTTAGCGTCAGAATGAGGTACCTTGGAGGCACAGGGCTAGACTCTGTAATCAGATGGGCGTCGCTTTTTCTCATGCCGGGATGGGTTGGTTCGGCGGCTTTAATTGGCGTTCAGGCAATCGATAGGTGACCTTATAGTCCGATCATCATCAAGTTAGTGGCCATTTTTGACTCGGTACACCAAAATTGGGCTAAAAGATTCTTCGCTTAAATGTCCCTCCTCCCACGAAATATGAAGGAGGTTCACTGAATGTTTTGCATAGTCACTGGTTCATCGAACGCTCTGCTGTTAAACTTGCATTCGGGGTTTCCAAACTACAAGCCGGGTAATTTCCGCGTACGGAAAACCACACAATCCCCTAGGGTATTAAAAGGAATCCATATGAGCTTCATAAAATTTAGCATTGGATTTGACCCATATTGTTAACTTTACAAGCCACATTGGTAAATGCAGAGACATGACGTTTTTTGGACGGCCATTTCATGGTTTTAAAAAGTCTCACAACAAGAAACATTTTAAAACCGAATTATGTCCCTCCGTCGAGTATAAATTGCAAGGAAACGTATTTTTTTGTCGAGTGAGTGAAAAAATTGATATTTGTATATGTTTTCCATGAACTATAACTGGACTTTTAGGTGTATCGAAAACCAAAGAGAAAGGTGCATGCCACTAAAATAGTCATTTTATACAGAGTGTAGTTTTTGTATGCAGCCAGATGGAAATTTGTTCGAAAGCCGGCATCCTGAGGTAACTTAATCATTATAGAATTATACTGCAGACTTATTAGTTTTGCAACCTTACTTAAGTAATCTTTTCGAAACGCAAGCGCATTTCGGAATTTCAGTTCACATTTCATGAGTTAGCCCGCCTACTGTAAGATGGTAACTGACGACTTCCGAGATATTTTGACGTACAGTGGCACTCACCAAATTGTGGAGACTGTATCATACGTTCTCTTGCTAAATCGGTCGTACTTCAGCAAACTTATCATGCAGTTTGCTGCAATTCGTTTGAGCACGCCTGTGGAAAACCCTTATGCAAATTCCTCCGTGCTAATCCGATGGTTGTTGTTGTTGTTGAAGTCCAATAGGTATGTCGTGCTTGTCACATTCCTCGGAGCATTGCTTTTAAGTCGCCGCCATTTATGGCGAAGAGAAGCCCGCCGAAATCCATCTTCCCTCTCGGCCTCAGGTTGTGTGTCCGGAAATACGGCCTTCTGGCAAACATTTTCTGCAGTCAATTAGGAGTGACTGTCAGTGGGCGAACGGGGACAAACATTGATTTCAACGCTCTACATTGGTGCCCCGATGGTTTCGCCTCTTTTACAAAGCCCTCCATTCCCGAAATACCTCCCAACACCCGAATTACCGTGCGCTTGGAATTTTGTTTACCGAGGGAAGAAAGTGTGTAATTCATCGTACTAACGACTGACAAAAAACCGCAAAATGCACAAGGCGAGTCAGAATTGGGGTTAAGAAAATTCGAAGTGATAAAATATAGTTCCTCTTTCACAGGTAAACTTTTGATCGTGGTTTTAAAGTCTGTTAATTGTCTTATTTCTCAAACTAAATTGATCTTCCGTTTCAATAAGGTCGCAATTCTGGTAAACTCTTATGGCACAAAAAACATAATTATAATAAATCGTTTATCTATTATGCATACTTTGTATGTCTTAAATTCCGCTTAGTCCTACGGTGCGGCGACTTCCGATTATCACGACACAGGATTTCAAGGTAGTTATGGTATCATTACCAACACTGCACTGTCGTAACATTATTAAAAGACATGAACTAGCGCAGAAATTTGCTTTTTCACCCTAGAGAGCTTTCAAATGGAAAATTTTATCTAACTGCAATGATAAAAGTGAAAAAGACAAGAATAGGACATGTCTTTCCCCAGATAGTCGCTGCATGAGTAAAATCAGGTTACGAAGGCGACAACACATGCTGCCTTGGAGTTAACCTTTGTAAAACCAGATTTTTGAGTTTTAAGATAAAGAGGTCAGAATTTAATCAGAAAAATACTTTCTTGCAGTCAGATGGGCCATAACAAATGGCATGGCACACGAAATCGAGATATAGGATTTAGACTAAAAGGGTTACTTGGATGAGGATGCAGTATTGAGTAGCATGAAACACAAACACATAGGATTTACCTGACACCACAATACCAGCTTTTGAAGGAGCTGACATCCGTAATCCCAAAAACTAACAAAGAACTCCTTAAGTAGTGTGGACTTTTTTAGGTTCTTCTGATGCATTTCAAAAGGATCATTGATAAACGTACAGATTCCGTCCTAATTGGATAAAAAATTCCCCTTCTCCAAAATCTCCTAATTGTATTTTTTGAAATTAGCGGCTGTCCTTTCATCATTTACAAAATTATGTTGGACACAAATTTCCAAAAAGAAAGCTTATGACTGGATGTTTTGTGAATTTTTTGTAGGAAAATGTCTTTAAAGGCGGGAAAAGCGTACATCTAACAGCTAACAAAATGGTAGTAATGAAATCCATGGCCTGTGAACATGCCGCATGCAATGTTGTATCACATTCTCTCTCAAGCTATCCTTTTACACCGAAATTATGTTTGAAACTTTCCGCTTATTTTTCCCGAGTTGAGTCAACTATCATATAACTGTACTCACCCGCCGACGGTTTTACCGTAAACAACGCTGAACAGGCTTGCATAATTTGTGAGTTTCAGACTAGTTTTCGATGTAATGCGCGTAGTGTCGTCCTGCAAATATGGGATCACTTTCCGACGCTGCCACATAAAGAAAGGAAAGCAGCGAAAAATTTCGAAATTGATGAAGGCATTGTCACTCTCCCGCAGACAAAGGAGACTAATTTGCGATTTTGAACAAATCAGACTACAGTGCGAAGATGCTGTCGCTTTTAGAAGGTAGCTCAACATATAGGCCTCTTTCCGCGGACCCTTCGAGGGGACAGAATTCATCTACTGACAAAGTGCTCAGACGCCTCATAGGAACGAAAAAGCTTTAGGAGATACTGCGAAACCCCTGACACAATCTGAAACAACCAGCGCCATGCTCTACGGATTATCCATAGTTCTCAAACCTAAGGTACCATTGCGACCACTGGTACCATCAATCGCTGCATTCAATTACAAAATTTCTAAGAAGCCACTTCACAATTTCGACCCACTTACGAAAGATTGTGAAACTTACATTCTGAACTCTATAATGGTCCTAGAGAAATCGGAAGGAATCACAATTTCCGCGGGTGAGATAATGGTCTCCTTTGATGTCATTTCTTTATTCACATCCATACCACTAGATTTCGCAAGGCAATGCACAGATGAACTCCTAAAATCCTATGACACGGATGCTCCCGCAGTTGCCTTACTTGAACTCATGGACCTTTGTTTAGAAACCGATTTTTCGTTCGATCACCACTATGATCTACAACTGAAAGGAGCTCCAATGAGATCACCTATATCCGTCTTTCTTGTTGAGGTGACAATACAGAAGCTGGAATCGGCAGCTCTTCCAGTGGCTAATCCTAAGTTGTGGGCTCGATATATAGACGATACATTTGCTGTCGTTAAAGAGAATAAACTATAAATGCTCCACAACACCGCCGACTCGAGCATTATGGGAATTAAATCCATGCTCAATAGAGAAGTTGACAATATGCTATCATTTCCAGTTGTCCTAATGCAGCCTAAGATTGACGAAGCATTACACGCGTCCGTCTACCGTAAATAAACATATGCGGAAACAATTATACACTATGAAATCAACGACCTTATCTCTCAAAAGCGGAGTACTGTTGAAAGTCTGCTATATCGAGCAAAAACTCATTGTTCTGGTGAAAAAAGCCAACACGTTGAGTTAAACTGCCTGTTCGAATTATTTTTCCGAAACGGTTACCTTAGGAATTTCGTACGTCGATGCATGAGACAACAAGGGATAACAACAAAGGAACTAGGTAGCTCCAATCAAGCGCCCAAAGCAAATGTACGGCGAATCTTTACTTACATCAGGAATGTGTCTGAATTTGCTGAAAGACACATAAGGAAACGACAAATAAGAGTAGCACACAAGCCGACGACTACTTTGCGCACTCAGATTGTACACCCTAGGCTATGATTGGCAATCTCGATAAAAGGGTGTCGTCCATAAGATCATGTGCGATGCCTGCGATGCCGTATACTGCGGTCAAACGGGAAAATCTGACTCTACACGCATTTTAAAGTATCAAATAGCAGGTGAGGGGCAAGACCATCTGCCTCAAGTGGTCATGCACGCACTTGATACTGGGCATACCTTCACGTGGGACAAAACTCGAATCGTCGGAGTTTGCCTATAGCAAAAGTCCGAGAGTTTCTTTAAGCCATGCACTCCGATTAGTTATGCGTCAATAAGCACGTCGAGTTAGATGCCACTTACAAAAATCTCAGGAAAAATGGAAGAAACGAATGTCAATCGATGCAATCTAACGCACACGGAGGCTATTTACTGGCTGAAGCACAAAAGGAATATTGGTTTCTCTGCATGTTTGAAATGTTACTTATTTTTCGTCCATTTACTCCAACCTGACGATGACCTGGGGAACCAGCGTCGAATATTTACTTACTACTATTTTCTTCTTTTCCAAACGCAAGTAGTTTATATTTCTTGGGGTGCCTGAGTTCCAATACACATTGATGTGTGAAAAAGTAAGTTATCAGTTGTCTTGAGAAATCTTGAAGGTCCCGCGTGAGTTTTATCCACTATCTCTTCGTGATTGCAGGATGGAAGTTTGCATTTCCGTTTTGTGCTCGAGTTACGAATCCTGAACAGATTTATACAACTGCATAGCAAGTGGCAATCACTGACATGAAAGTACTACTGACAGAGTCATGGCCTGTTAGCTGAATTCCCTAAGTCATGATCCCAGTCTTCAGCAGTGCCCAAAATCTAAGTCCGACCCAGATTCGGTGCGTCTCTCACCCCCTCCGGCACATTTGCAAAACGCAATTACCACATGAGCTACCGTGCTCACATTTTCTCAACTTCAATCGGGTGTCTGAATGTCGCATGAAAGCTGTATTGTACTTCAAGCAATAATTACCACTGCAAAAATACAATAAACAGGAAATAACATAGCTCTGAGTGGGTGGTGTTGCATTTAACCTACAAAGAATGGCAGCGAAAGAGGACTGGAGAAAGCATAAAGGTGAATGTTTGCACAAAATCATCAAAAGCAAAATCCTGTCAGCAACAAGTTGTTGTGAAAAGTTGTAGGTCGTTTTGAGCCATTCGAAAACGACTAGAGATGATCTCTGTTGACAGTGCTTATTGCACCGATGCATTTACGTCTGAAAAGATGCCTCTGATAAGGGTCCTGGTGGATTTTTTGAGCTGAATCAATAAGCATCCAGGCAGAGAAAACGGTTGCGAGGCCCTGTCACGAAGTGATACCGTTGAAGCAAGTCGAAGCTGGTTGTTGTTATTGTATATTTTAGCATATTCTATCATGAGCACAGTTGTATGAGGAAAAGTGGACACAAAGATGGAAAATCTGCATAGATCTACAATGCTCATCGACTTAATGATACTACAGGACACTTACAGATATTCCCGCTGTAAACTGGAAATCCGGATCTAAGGTTCTTGAAGTAGCCCTCAAATTCGCTGGAAAATAGTAACCGAGCCGGTATTTCGTCAAGGACGACAGACATTCTACTGCCAACGTACAGATCATTCCATTTTTAAATCACACTTGTATGGATGTTAGTAATTTTGGAAATATGCTTTTTTTCGCCGCTTCTAAGAAAATAGAGCTGTCTAGATATGGTGATCGAAAATGACTGGCGAAAATAAATAAAATTAATAAACAAAAAATAAATCCATTTTGCCCGAATGACTTGATCGGCTGCATAGCCACCTATGGGTAACCGTTCTTATGCGATTACTAGCCAACTAGTGCAGGCACGTTTTCATTTATATCCTTACATCACCGTCAAAAGGAAATATCGTTTTAATAATACGCACTCTAGGCATGTTAATTCCGCAACGATCGCAGAGCACGTGGCCTGAGCCAGGTTTCAACTACCAGTGCTCTCAAAATTATTTTGACTATATTATTTACTAGGCTACCCCTGACCTGTCCACAACGGCATTGAGACTAGTCAACGGACAGTTCGGGGGTGAGAGACTGCCTGCATCAAGTTCGCTGCTCACATCCTGGAGGAAGACAGCGAATTCAACTTCGTGTGCTCGCCGATAATGACGCGAGCCAGCAATCCGACGGGGCGGGTAGTACTGGAGGTTTGGGGGTCTGACACCAATTGGAGCAAGCTGATATACCTCCCCCACCCACCTCATGATATGCTTGTGCGGCCCAGCACTCAGACCATTGGTGCATGGGGGCGTAGGCCCGGCGTAATATCAGACACTACTCCCCTCACTCCCCACTCTCCATCCCTACCTCATCGGTTGACAAGAGAACTACCTATTTTTTGTTGACTACTCATAGTCTATGATGATGGGTTCTTGTATGAGTCTGAAAGCCCAGGCTAGTAAACCTATGGTTCCAGTGCTCGTACCGTAATCTTCCTTTCTTTATCATTTGCAGTTCGTGAACTATCTCATGAAACGTTGCTCTCTCTCCTTCAGTCTCTCCAAGGTCCGCATCTCAACTAATTCAAAAGCGCAAAGAATACCACGAATCCTCGAGAAACCCTTTTGGAATCCATACTCAGATTTTAGGCTGTTGGCAAACCGTCATACCTAAAATTACACTAATTCTAGGAGGATATCTGAGTGTTAATTTCATTATAAGATTATTTTTAGAAATCGTTCTATTTGGTCCGTCATATTACCTTAGTGTTTTACATAGACAAGCTTTCTGTACATATAAAAACTAAGTTTACACAATTACGACTATTTTTGACGTTTTCAGGAGATCCCGCTTTTCTAAAAAAACTTGGTTGCTCTAAACAACGTAACACAACCTTTTACATTTCTTTTATATTTTTAGTTCCTTTAAAGTAATTATTTAGTAACATAGATACTAGGTCCATGCATTGGTGTCCGTTTGCGCGTGATTAGTAATCATTCATAAGTTCCGACACCAACTGTATGAATGCGGAATCTCCGTAAGATGCGCCTGACAAAGGCGATACTTTCTACACTAAGCCATTAATCCGAGTTTCTGCGTTCCAACTGTCCATTTTCTACGTTCCAAACGTAAGCCAGACATATGACGTACGAGTCGAATGCAAGGGAACATTGAGTATTCGCAGATTCCTCGGCAGGGTTCTCTCCTATCAGTCCCTCCTGCGGCCCAAGTTTATTGACATTTGCGGCTCAGTTATTTCTATTGCATTTTTGAAAAACTCCCTGTCACCTCTTTACTGACCTACACTTGGACTGGCTTCGCCCGCCCCTGCTGCATTTCGTTAACAAGGTTTCCTGCACTGCGACGCTTCTAACAGTTGAATGTAGCCTCATACACCTCCAGGGACAAGAGTGTAACGGGTTAACCTGAACTCGTGAACAGTACTTGTTTCTTAAACTCCTGTTCCATCGTTTGTCCCAGGCTGGACTTCTTCAACAGTCTAATCCCTCCTCTCCTCCTCCTTCCTCATTTCTCTCACTGGGACTGACGCGCAGTATTCGACGCCAAGGAGGAAGGTATTACTTGTGTTAACAGCCAGACTGCGTTCCGTTCGATTCTCCTACCACATTGGCAGCAATCGATTCGTAAATGCCACAAAAATCTTCCCCAGTTATGTTTGTGTAGGAAAGTAGTCTTGGTCACTTTTGTCATTTCTTATCAAATCGCGAGTCCAAGATGGCTAAAATCTGACTGTTTCTCTCTCTCCCTGCTTGTGCTGAAGTGTCTTTGGGCGTGGCAGGCCCATGAGGGGATGTTTATGGCGCAGCGTCCAGCGTCTCACCCGTCAGATGCCCTATCATGGCTCACCGCA
>CACRXP010000137.1:0-11251 GCA_902702965.1 Spirometra erinaceieuropaei | reverse complement strand
CCCCCACTACCTCAGAAATGTTTTAATTCGCGTCCTGGGCGCGGTCCTGTGGATGGGAGGATGTCTCACATCACATCACCCTTTTCTGCGTAATCTCTAATTATTTCCCCTTCCTTGCCCTCCTCCGTCTCCTCGCCCAACTGGCCATATATAAGGATGTGTGTCAAAATAGGCAAGGAAGCCGAGTGTGGTCAGTCCCCGGGGGTCATACGATTGCCGCTCTACGACAGTCTCCAACGGTAACTGGAGGAAGTACGTTAGACAGCTCAATCTACCTTGGCATCGTCTGAATTAAATTTCTTTTTATCAATAGTAATCTGAGAATGCTTGTGAGACAAGGGTGGAACTATTATTGTCAGGTAAAGTTTATTTAATGCATTTTTGTTGCCTAAAATATCTGTAATATGTTCTGCCGTCTGCGTTGACGGATGAAGGGTTATCCGCCCGCGGTAGCGATGCAAGCGAATGTTTTTCAGTTAGTCAACATACTGGCGCTTTGGTGGGGTTCCTTGTAAACTCACATATTTATGTAGGAAGAACGATCACTAATCAGATAGCATCGCTTATAATTTTCCTCTGACGAAGTCACCATTTTACTTCCAGTTCAGTTTTGCGGCATAAAGGTGGCTGCTATGAAACGTTCTGACGTCCGTCGCATTCTAAAAAAGTGCTTATGCAAAAGACTTGATGTTTTCATAGGTCGCATTTATTCCCCAGTGCTCGCAGGTGTCAAATGTTTCCTCTGTCAGCTTATTTTTTAAGGTTTTTTGCGGAATTTCTGTCTGACAGCATTGAGGAAGGAAAATAAAAAAATTACCTTATTTAAAAATTATTTAAAACCCGGAGTAGATTACTTTTCTTAAAGGACACTGTTCTCGCATGTTTGAATAAGTGAGCCTTGTCAAAATTCACTTATTTATTTACGAAGCAAAGCATCGTATTAGAGGATGAAAAGGGATCATTTTCTGAAATGTTGTCCACTTTTTGGCTATTTTATTTCAAGCTGATTATAAAGAGGTTCTTAAATGATTAAAGCAGTAAAAATTTCACAAAATATTACAGTACTTATTGTTAATTAAATGTCACGGAATCTTTAACACTTTTAAAAGTATAATTTGGTGTAATAATTTCATAAACTTCTGTTCATTAGTCTCCCCGCCGATAGCGGATGACATTTACCATCAACTCCCCAAGCTTCTCTATGGCTCGTAGTTTCAACCATGCATCTGATTTCAATCCCGGTAGTTGCTTCAAGCATTTCTGACTCCTCAACTTATACCATGCCCAAATTGAGAGGCGTACTTCCTTATAATATGTTTTAGTAGCGGAAATGACGAGAAGATACACGCATGCCCGCTCGTACTCGAAGACAAAGCATTCTGAAGGCGTTCACGCTGCCAATTTGAAGGATAGAAAGGGCAACCATGAACAGGGTCTTGGATACAATCGGATGAAATATTTCTACTATAAAACATTGACGCTGAATGCTGTAATCTACCGACTGCCGTCTTGTGTGCAAGTTTACGTTCTCGTTTTTACTCTTCTGTCATTTACTTGACATAATACTTCGCATAACACCGATCCTTTACGCCAGTAATCTCGTTTTCAATGTTCAGACTAGTCTCATAATGCATTAAATCGAGTTACCAGAGGAACGGCCTTCTTTGCACTGCTCGAGCTTCTACAAGATGTCCATTCACTATGCGACTTCTCAGCAAAGTAAAACATTTTCTTCGCCTCCTGACAGACAATTTTAGCGTTATTTTGCACGAAGTCTCAGCATGCTAGATAGGACGTTAGACTAGCGGTAAGCCGGTACTTGATGGCCTGGTAAGAAATTTCTAGCCTATTTCACACCACCAGTTGGTAGCAGCCCAATGCCGGTGCTGGCATTTTAAATCAAGCACGATCGCTGCTTCGGCTACCGGCTTCACGCTTGATCTGCTGCGATTGGAAATGGACAGCACCATGTATGAGATCGGTGTTAGTTGATCCTTCTTGATTGATGAAAGGAATCGCGCATTTGCGCTTTGTCATGCAGCTCGCGGTCGCGGGCGTACGACCACACACCGGCTGGCAATGCCCAATCGAAATCACCAACAACAGCCAGGGGAATTGGATTGGGCAGTTCTGGCTATTTGCAGTCAACCAATGACAAGCCAGGTCCACCTGCAGGGGCGCTAGCGGATCGAACCCGAGTCTAACCGGCTGTTGAGTAAATAAGTCAAACGCTCTTACCAGCTGAGAGCCGGGGGACGTCATTTGCGCGTGACACTGATGTGTGCTCCTAGAACTAACAATTGGATCTGGAGGCCTTACATTGGTCCTCTTGCAAACACAGAAATTATGTTGTCTTCAGCAGGGAAACGCACCAAGGTGCACCTCGTGCAACTTATATTAGTTGCAATAGACACTAGTCTGTAGTTATTTCATGTGTATCTTTCAGTAATTCACAAATGCTCGAGCCTTTATTACATTCTCGTAATGCATCAACGTATTTTTTTTTAAACTAACTCTAATAATCTTTGCAGCATAAACAGCCTTGTCACATATAGTCTGCTATGTCACGTACCAAAGTTCACGGATAAATTTGAACGTTTGATAAAAAATTCATAATATCCAATTGAATTAAATATAACACCCAGTATATTCCACCGTTGTGACATTTAACAATATTTGCAACGACATATCAGTGAGGCCATTTTTCGGAACGGTCAGCCAAATCATTGGTCAGTTGCTTATATCACACCCCACATTCGATATCAGCAGTTGTACCATTGATCTGTGTCCTTCCTGAAACATCGGATGAGGCTCTCCTCAGCCCATTTATGAGCGTCCTCCAGCAAGGGACACAGTATGAAAATATGTTTCTTCTCTTTTAGCAAAGTCCGATGTCAAGAATTTACCTTCCAAGTATGCCTATCTGTTTCTTGCTTATCGTTTAAATTTTCTTATTCTGAATAGGTGATAATTGCTGAAAGAAAATTGACTTGGTTAACTCGTGGTGACCAGAGGACAGGAATATTCTACCAAATTTTTCTTGTCCATGCAAACAGCACTTAATTGTTATTCAGTTCTCGTTGCTGCGAGCCTATTGGTGGGAATTCTAGACCTAAATTATCAAGGTCAACTGGAGTCGGTAGTTCAACGGTTGTGATCGAAGACGTTCATTTTGTGCTCGATGGCAGGGTGGAAGCAGAGACGGCGACCCATAGTGAGTTTAGCAACCGTCTGGAATGCCCCAGCAGCCCTATTTACGGGTAGCACTGGTTGTTCCCTCACGGGCGAACAACAATCCCGGTGACAGCATCACGCCAACATCCAACACACATGATGAAATTGCAGAAATTAACAGCTCGGACCCGGACTGACGAGCTATCATCGTTTCAATTACGACCCCCAGCGATGAACGCGAGAACTGTTAACTATAGTACCCATGCGGCCCCACGGCACCTCCGTACTATAAATACTGCAGTCGTCGTGCCTCCACTAGCTTTCTCTGCGACTGTCTCTGGCGAAGGCTCCGAGGGAGAATCCGAAACGCCAGGCCAATAAACTTCTTGTTCCAGCGATCGCATCTTCTTCTGAACTGCTACCTGGAACTCACTGTTCGCTCCTTTTAATAACCACCCTCATCATCCTCCCCTCCCGCCACACCGCACAGGCTGCTAGGGTAAGTTCGCTCATTCCGACAGCCTAGAACGTCCATTCTCTTTTAGACAATCGGAAGACAAACCGACCGGGGTAGAGGACAGTGCCAGACGCTTTGGAACTAGCGCGCTACACGGTGGACATCGCCGCCCTCAGCAAGACTTGGCTCTCAAAACAAGGCCAACTGGAAGAGGTGGGTGCCGACTACACATCTTCTGGAGCGCTCGCCCAAAGGCAGGGTGAGGCACCGCAAGCGTCAACTTTACCACCCAGAACGACATCATGGGATAAGTACCCTCTCTGCGGCAGGGCGTCAACGACCGCCTCATAAGCCTGCGTCTACAAGGCGACACAGATGCCCTCCCGATCGCGGCGCTGGCAGTTACTCGATGGCGAAACCTATAGGACGTGCTAGCGACCAAGATTAGCTGCGACGCCCACACATGGATGGATCAAGGCTTCGTCATTTTCGAGATGAGGCACCATCTGCAACCACAAGGCACGTGACCATCAGATAAGTTAAATGCTGTTCTTTATATTGACCCAACTGCGAAAATCTGGGCGCCTCGGTGGGATTCGAACCAACGCTGTAAGGGGAAGGCTTTAGTACATCCAACGCTCTAACCACCTGAGCTACGAGGCCCCGCCGGCCGACGCGAGTTTTATCACACTTGGGTCAAGTTACCCGCCCAACCTACTGCAACGTCTGGAATACACCAAATCTGATACAGTAAGTTGACTGCCCAAGCAGGATTTCCTAAGTAATTCATCTAGAATCCCGCATGGACGGCGGAACGTTAATTCGGAATGTCGAAGAGCTACTTTTACCGTACATTGCAGACAGCTGGAGGACGGCATCACTTCCGATAAATCAAATCGATGTGTCCAAAATGCTAGGACAGCTTTTCGTGAAGAATTACCGGAAAAAGTAACTGACACTTAAATGGACATTTGCGGCTTGTTTGTCACCAGCAGACAGTGCACCTGAATCCACTATGCCACTGTGCTTTTTGCTTCAAACGACTTTTCTGCAAGAAGCTACCAAACTCTCACTGCGTGCCAAGATCGATAAAATGCAGTCACGTGAGATTTGCGCTTGCCGATCGATAATCACTGTAGGACATTAAGGCATTGTCACATCACCGGCTTACGAGGCCAGAAGCGGAGATGTCAGTGCATTTTGACAAATTTATTTCTGCATACATTAGAAAAACGACATTAAGACCTACAGTTGTTGTTACGCTTTGCCGACAAAACAATGTCGGAATGGCAATACTGACAAAGAAGAGGGGGACTGGAATGGCCACACCCAACCTCGATGCCTAGAAAATCGGACATCTTTACCTCGGCCTGGATGGCAATTTATTTGAAGGCCATAACGGCAGGATCGTGAGACGGCGTTCTGTCGTCAGGGCCTTCCGGACGAAAAGCTTGCGCTTCCTTCTGACCCGAAGTCTCAGTAGGGAGTAGTCCCAGCCCGCCTTCGCAGAGTACTCAACAGTTGCGAACATTTCCCAAAAAATGCAGGAGCGATAGTCAGTCAGTCGCACGCCAGTCTCAGTCCGGCTCTCCAGGCCCAACAGATCACTGAGCCTGACTCTTCGCTGACAGCACGGGTCCCTGAGGGCTGGCAGTATTTACAAAGGAACGTTGTTCCTCCTTGTAATGATTTAGAGATTGCAAGTGTGGTGACGTTCGTAGCAAGTCACTCAATGGCATCGATTAGTTTTAGGGCGTTGACATGACTAGCGGTGCGTCGTTGCTCCTTCACAACGCACCGTCAGGGGTGAGGACGAGCGTCCGTCTCGAAAGATGACTCGTCAGTTGAGAACCGCCACCTATGATTCCCTTTTTAGGTCTAAATACTGCCTATAGAGATAATAACTAGTCCGTTAACAAAATTTCTGATTAATTACCACCCAGTAAGTGCCTCTTGGCGTGCTCTCGGATGCATCCGACGTCGGTCCCAATCGCGCGTGTTTTGAACAACTCCTAATGGAACGAACACGTGATTGGCCAACGCCGATGAGGGTGGCGAACGCGTGGGATGGAATTTGTGACACCCTCTGTCCTAGGCAGACCTAGGCCAACCCTCACGCCATGCCTACAGATACTGTTCTCCTCGCAACGTCTTCCCCCTCACCCCCCCCCCACCCCCCCAAAAAAATCTCCGTGTCCCGATTTTCAAGGTCTGGCCGCTACCGCAAGTCGCTCCGCGCAACGCGCTAATGGACAACGCCCACGTCCTCTCGCAGTGTGATGCTATGGTCAAGTGGACAATTTTTTCCAAATGTCCGGTAATGTTCCTTTTAGTTCAGCAGGGCTTCTTTTAACCGCCAGCAGAGTCCCAAATGAGGTGTTCGATCTCTTGCCAGTTGGTCTATTGAAGGATACTGTTGTCACGGGTTTGAGGGGAGATTCATCACAGGGAGGATTGCCAGAGACCCCATCCACTGAGATCTCCAACTCTGTGCACTCTAGCACAATCCTGTTATAAGCACGGTCAAAAGAGGACTGTTTCTTTTTTCAAACAGCGTTGTACAGAATGATGCGCTCCTTCAGACATGTAAAATAAGTTTTTACTGATAATAGACGGCATCTACCGCACTCTCCAGTTCCTCACCAGCTGGCTCCGGTGTCATGGCACAGTCAAGAAGACTGGGCGTCGGAGGGGCCGCAGGCGGTTGGCACGACGTAATCCCGTGTCCCTTGGTCAACAGCAAACAGACCAGGATGCTAAACAGCAAATACAGGGGGGAAGGGGGCAGCAGCGACCCCAATTGGCACTGCGTGAGCCAGCAACTGGGCTTGCCACTGCACTCCGAATGTTTACATTTGTTATGGCTGCACACTCCTGACAACGCCTGTCGGACACCGATGTAGTCCCTGTGTTGGTCTAGCGCATCTACCGCGTAGCCCGTTTGGGGGGCACTGCTGCGCATACCAAGCTTTTACGAGCACGGTTGGGATTTCACGTGCGTGAGAGTGCGATGGAGGTTGCATCAGGTGCGGCTGCGAACCGAGTTAGCCAGACAGATAGCAGCCCCCCAAACCACGATCATTAGTGCGTCGTGATAGCCTGAAACAGGTCAGATTTGCATAGTGAATAATGCCCTGATGTGCCTTGAGAATTCATTCCCCAGGGTCGGTTTCACTCTCATCTCTATCGCATACACCAGCCGACTGCGCGAGCCTCTCTCTCTCAATTGTTGGTGAGTGAAGGCCTGTGCCTAACGCGCGTCACTATACGCGTGTTCTACAGTAGTGCTGGCCTCGCGCGGACTCTCCCCGCCCGATGAACACTTGTCACGAAGGAGTCTGACCTCCGTCCTGGGCCAGCGCATCCGTAACGTAGCCCGTCGGCGGGGACATGTGTTAGACAGTATTGGAGTCGCCCAATACGGCCAAGAGACCTCTCGGCTAGCAAAGTGCGTGCATTCCCCCTACGTAAATTACCCAGCGCGGACATTTGCAAACAACCTCAAAAGAGGCCTGATAAGGTTTCGTGAGACAAAGGAAATAGCAAAACCGGACTGGGCTGAAAGGGGACCGCGACAACTGGCTGGAAGATGTCCGCAGCTTATGCACGGTCCGTCTGACGCCGCCATCTAGCCATGACCACCCCTCAAGCCGAGTCAGGCTCTAGTGTCTTGCCAAATATTCAGTCGTAGTCAGTAACACATCCTGGTCATCACGAGTTGCTGACCGTTCGACCCTCAATTCCGACTACAGTGCGTCACCGATCTCATGAAATGTTGGTCGAAATTCTGAAATGTATCCTCGAATAGGGAGGATTACTTAGTTGGCGTTGTAATACTGACTAGCATGCAGCATAATCCTATAACATTTCGGACTCATCAGGAGGTCGGCTTTTAGATGCACTCCTTGTTGACCTCCTGCAGAGACCGCGCTCTGAAAAACTGACTACTTAAGTAGCATGCATTTTTCGAATTGATTTTCGAGGGTCTTATAAATTCAAATATATTTTATAGAAGACGTGCACAAGAATATGGCTTCTCTTACTCATTTGGTAGAAAATCACATTGTCTTCATATTTTATATCTGAAGAAAGTATATAATTAGGTTTTAAAAAAGTTTTTCATTGAGATTTTTAAAACCGTGCGAGCTCCGCATATACAACATCGCACAGTCCGTTTACCAAGGCTTCTCATGAAATGTACAGCACAGTCCGGATCCATTGCAAAACTTTATGAACTCTACATGGTATCTTCTTAAAGGCAAGGAGGAATATATGACTTTCCTTACGTGGAATGCATGCACCGTGTAAACTGAAATCGCTAAACGCTAGTGCAATAGCAGATCTGGCTTAAAATTATTCGGGAATCGGAAAACTTATCTAAAACCTAAATATAAACTTTCTTTAGGTGTAAAATATGAAGACAATATCATTTTCTACCAAATGAGTAAAAGAAGGCATGTTATTCTGCACGTTTTCTATAAAATATATTCGAATTTATAAGACCCTCGAAAATCAATATGAAAAATGCATGCTACTTAAGTAGTCAGTTTTTGCAGAGCGCGGTCTCTGCAGGAGGCGAACAAGGAGCGCAGCCAAAAGCCGACATCCTGATGAGTCCGAAATGCTATAGGATTATGCTGAATGCTAATCAATAATTCTAAGCCACCTAAGTAATCCTTCCTAATCGAATATACATTTCAGAATTTCGACCAACATTTCATGAGATCGGTCACGCACTGTATGTCCACCGTGCGTACCAGCTCAGGATGAATTACGGTAAATGCGCTAACTTATGAAATTTTAGATGAAATTTTGAAATATATTCGTCTGTTCCGTAAAGACTACCTAAATTAGGGCTGTACGATTAACTGTCGTGTACCATGGTCCCAAGATATTGCAGTCACATCAGGGTGCCGGCTTCATTCCGGCCGTCCGCGAACACTATGTGACGTAAAATTGACTACTTACGTTGTGTGCATCTTTCCCATTGATTTTCGATGCCTTTACAAATTCAGTTATATTTTGTAGAAAATACGCACGAAAATATTTTTGCTGATGGTAATGTGATAGAAAATGGTGTCCTTTCCAAATTTTCTACTTGAAATGAGGATATCTTTTGGTTTTAAAATTCTAAGATAATGAGATTTTTTAAGGCCGTTTAATGTCCGTTCATATATTATCTGATCAACGTTTCTATTAATTGCTACTTATGAAGTATACAGTCTGAGCCACATTCATTGCGGAATTTGGTAAGTCCTATACGACGTCTTTCTAACAGAGCAGAGAAGTACGACACTATTTGACGGAATATATGCAGCATGTAGTTTGAGAACCCTGAATGCAACCGTAAAGGCAGGTGTGAATTCGGGAATTTAAAAAGTCCCTAAAAACCGAAAAAGGAACTTTCACTTCGCGTGGAAAATATGAAAACGCAGTTTACTAGCAAATGAGCTCAATAATTTATAGATGCACCGAAAATCAGTCGGAAAATACCCTAATACATAAGAAGTCATTTCTTACGGAATGTAGTTTTTACAGACGGTCGAACGGAGGCTCATTCAAAGACTGACACCTCGGCGTAGCCTAAACATCTTGTGACCATGCTGCATGATAATATCAAAACACTGCTTGAGTAATCTCTTCGAGTTAAAACATATTTCAGAATCCCCGTTAACATTTCATGAGATTGCTCACTAACTGTAATTTACAGTGACAGAAAACTTATGAAGCATCTACTGCGCTCTCTCCTCCCACGCCCATCTGTGATCCGTGTCAAGACAGTCAGGAGGACAGGAGGCAGGATCAAAGCCCGTCTGCGCGTGCCACACACACGCCTCCAATGAGCACAGAGGACTGGGTCCCCACGGAAACAAGACGGTCGCTCGGGTTAAAATTAAATGGAGATGCCGTAAAAGGGCACTAACCAGGAGCCACTGGAGTCCTACTCTCCGTCCTGAGTTATCCCGCCAGTTGGCAGTCTTCCAAGCCGGGGCATTTAGCATGCCTTGATAAATTAAAGTACGTCAGGTTGCTTGAAGTGAGAGAAAGTCGGCATTACACTCTTTCCTCCCCCAGGCACCAGTTCACTCTTCGAACCCGTTAGCTAAATGATGCGGGTGCAGTCCCGGTTGGGGCGCACTGTTAGTTTGTACCGTTCTTTTGAAACCAGTTAGATCGGCGGACATCGCCGATGACTGCGCGTTACCGGTAGGCCTGCCGACCTCCTGACCACAATCAACTTGCGATCCTCGAAGCTGACGGGATGCAAGAGTCAAGGAGGAAGAGTGACAAGACCACAAGGCTAGAGCGCAGAGACACGGCTAGCGCCCTCGCATATGTCCGCAGAGCACTTATGAGGCTGCGTGAGACACATTAGCAAAAACCAACAATAGCGAGATCAAAAGGTGCAACCGGAAACGTGGAACGACGTCAAAGTTGCCCAACCCTGCCAAAATTGCACCTGCGCGTTCCAGACTGACGCGGCGCCCTAGTTTGACAATTAAGCATGCGTCCCAACGCAAGTGCCAACACCTATGAAAACAGTCCTAGCGCAGTCCCCCGTCTTCGCCGCCAACACATAGTGAGGACGAGAGTGAAGTCGACTAGAGACCCTTGGAAGCGCGGTCACGGCGACCAGCAGAACAATGGTGGTGGTGGTGGTGGTGGTGGTGGTGGTGGTGGTGGTGGTGGTGGTGGTGGTATGTAAGAAGCAGAAGCCTTGCTTCCTGCCAAAAAGTGCATTTGTGAAGCTCGAGATTTAACAAAACATGCCAAATAGCCGAGAGTGGTAGGGAAATTCCAAGGATTGAGCATAAAAATCAAACAGGCAAAATAAGAAAATACGGCGGGAAGAGATCACAAAAAGTATAACGGTGCAGGGAGGTTGTTTCTCTCAATGCACACATTACAGCAAGTGGGTGAGCCCAAAGGGTTATCATTAGGACGCTGATCATGTTGTCAATGAGAACAGGAGACATATTGCGTAGGCACATCGGTGGATAGTTCAGACTGTAGAAAAGGTGAAAAGGTATTCAACCTTTGAAGGTCTGTGGAAGACGACAAGGTGTACGTTTTCTGCAAAAGAAGCAAAAGGAAAAAAAACGATTAGCGTCCAAGTTACTTCCGTTATCACTAATCAGGGAGCACTGTGATAGAAAAGCATACTTTAGATAAGCCCTTGGAACTTGCGAACGCCTGTTCCGGCTCGTACACCGACAGTCGGTTCTATGTTAGTGCACAGAATTTTTGCTGAGAACACCGTATTCCCGCAGTTGTTCATTTTAAAAAATGTAATTAGGATATTCATTTGGGAATTTATCTGTATTTTATTAATGTATCTTTTGAGCTGCACACCGGAGTCCATATCTATTGCGAAGATTTGTGACCGTAATGGGGCATTGAAGGGTTTTTAAAACTAAAAGGACGCTCTTTCTTCGAGAGAAACGTTTGAGGGAGACATACGTTTATGCAGAATGATTATAAGGAAGGATGCTTTTGCGGACGCTTCCTGTGAGGCATGTTTGCCTTTCCGAAAAAATCGAAAATTTAAGGAGAAAATCCACACTACTTAAGTAATCCTTCCTACGAGTGTGGTCTTCTTCGAAGCTGGGTGCTTATGTC
>CACRXP010000136.1:1235794-1253510 GCA_902702965.1 Spirometra erinaceieuropaei | reverse complement strand
GGCCCGTCTTTCTGGTGAATCGACCTTGGAATCTAAACGTGGGTGTACCAACGAATCTCTTTATGCGCAGTGTTCATTGTTCTAGGGTTTCTCCTGCGATAAGAGATTTCAACCTCCGATTCGTAAGCCCCCATGGGGTGGTGTGGCTCGAGCGCATTTTCACATCAAATGTGTGACCCGCTGGAGAAGGTTTTTGCAATTTCCTTGGTTAAGGGGGCTGCAGCGCAAGGCTTGACACAGTAATTGTAGAGGAATAGGAAGTTTTAAAAGTCGAGGCTAGTTAAACTGGTCTTGCGAATAGGAAGTCTTGCAGTTTATGTTCAGTCTGATATCTTTTCAGGAGGTCAGATCAAAAACAAAATCTCAGAATGGGCAGTAGGGAGGGAGGGGGGAGAAAGAGAAGGGCATAATAAATACCATCCACGTTAGGTTGAGATCTGTAATCACAGTAGGAATGCCTCGACTGTCCCCTTGTTTGAGTTGGGAATTAGTGAGACAAGCACCGCCTTTATCAAACTCATAGTTTAGAAAGAAGAATACGCGATCGCTGGAGCAAGAACTTTACCCGCCTGGTCTTTCGGATTCATGCTCGAACCCGCAGTAGGACTGACTTATATGGGCCCATAAAAAGGTCATGAGAACAGGAGCCGTCTGCAATACAGGTGGCTTTGGGTCAACGTTCAGTGAAATAAGGGTTAGGTTAGGGATTGGGTCTAACGTTAGATTTGAAGTTGGCGGTAAGGTAAGTTAGGATAAAGTTTAGGGCTAAGGTAAGAGCTAGTTGTAACTGCAGAGTCAAAATTTAGGGTGGGGTTAAGGGAAAGATTAGGGCAATGATTAGGGTTATTGTTGGGGCTAGGGCACGAGAATATTTTGTCCTTTACGGAATTATGCGCAGGTCCACCTTTATTCCCATGTCCTGTTTAGGGGGCCGAATAAGTCAGTCCTACCGTACTCTTATCTGATACTGTCTTTGACGATGGTTTCAAGCGCGATCGTGTCTACTCTCAACTGCTTCCTAGGACCTGCATTTTCGCTTGTATCGACAATAATTAGTCCGTCAGTGTAAATTCATCGATTTCTGCGTATTCCTCGCATAACACGGGTCTGTTTGCCTTCTTGACCGGCGGGAAAGCTGTGACCGGACGACCGTGAGGAATACGCGTTTGTAAAATGAGGGGAGGATGAATCAGGGATGAGCGAAGGCGTGCGATCCTCGAAACATGCCGGAAACAACCCAGGTGAACACGGAGCAGGGGAGGACACGTCCGTCCCCCCCAGCGAGACCTCACGAGGTCGGCTGGTCGGACGTAGTATTATCACGCGAACACCTTGACGGCGGCAGTTGTGGGTCAATGCGAGGACGGCAGGCTTTCAACATTCGGGCAACTTTGCCAAAAGTCCCAGTCGCTCTGCTGCTGCTGCAGTTTCATTAGAGAGTCGGTGTTTATGTTCTGCGCTGGGCTGTGCTGTGCTGCGCGCTTAGCGGACGCTCGCGAACACGGGAACTAGCAATAAAACACTAATCGGCAATTGAGCAGGATCAGAAACAGGCTTGTGGATGGGTAAGAGTTGTTGAGGAGACGGAACATTCCAATCCCACTTTTCAGACTTGTGGCTGTAAACTGCGTACGCCGGCCTCCTCACTGATATGAATTTGAACGGCACGCCACCTTATGCTCGGATGCCAAGTAAGTGCGCAGTGTCCCTCCAGTCCGGCGGTTTTTTCAAAGACTACATATAAACTCGAAGTTGCTCCCATAAAAAAACGTGAGACTTTATATATCAAAGTCGAGGAGATCGAATCAACACGGTTCTGCCGCGACTTCAATCGAAATAAGGTATTTGAAGGCAACAGCTGGTGTAAAGCGAAGCTCAGTTTAGTAGACGTAGTCATTGCTTTCGACTAGTTTTTCGAAAACTACAACACATTCTTGAACTTTATATCAAAGGTGTAAAGAATTTAAGCGTACCTAAGGCAGTAAGAATTAAACGGCAAAAGAGTGTACTGTAAGCCCAAACCACGCATCTCACGCAGGTGTTACCCATCGATACGGCTATTTTCTGCCTCATAATCATTCCTTTGTCCAAAAAGTGTAGCTTGTCAAACAGCCGCCTTAAAGCAAAGTCAAAGATGCATCATTACCTTCTAAGAGGCGAAGGCAACAGACTAGTAATCCTAAAGCTAAAGACAGACCAGACTAATCAAGTATTTTTTATACCTGCTATGCCTGCAAACCTGGATATACGTTCCGCAAGTTACGCTTCGTTAAGCTTTGAATTAATTTGCTTTGTTTTTGCTCCCCGAGCCAATTTTGATGCGGGTCCCTTGTTTTGCTTCACAGAACCAAAAACAAAAGTTTTAGACAGAGTTTGGTAATGTTATTGATTTTCATATTCCACTGAAACTCTGCCCTTTTTGCCCGCAAAATTGAAACCTGGCCAAAATGACGGGCTGGGTTCAGATTCGTACTGTAGCCGCAGAACCTCGACGGATATTGATCGGGATCTTTAAATATTTTTTTAAACGAAAGAGATTCTCTGAATGAACTTACAATACCACTGTAAGGGACGAGACTCCAGAAAATATGTATACAGGAATACGAAGGCCCTCGGCTGACCATCTGTTCGACCACCTGTGCGAATCATACTAAGGGGAAGCCCACTAACTAAGTAGTGTGAAACTCCGTTGCTTTCAGATGTTGAGTAAAGTAAGTCATCATTTTTCTAGTGAATACACCAACTCTTAAGTTCTCACGTGTATTTTGTGGAATCATATTTCTTCTTGAGGCATTATGGGATATGGAAGGGGATACATTACCCTTAAAAAACAACTCACCAACTTTAAGCGAGGGAACTTTCTCAACTAGGCACAAGTGAATGGATGGTTCAAGGAAGTTCTTCTCGATTAGCATTGAGGCCACTTCACCAGCGGTCATGCAATGGTCGATGAGGATTGCCTTCGTCGTCTTGTCCGGACGGAAAATTCGAACCACGAGCTAAAATATGGGATGAGGAACCGTGAAAACTTGTAACACTTCAAATTAAGACGTAGATTTCACAGGTCACCACCATTCCTAGTCTTTCCTGTAACCGGAGTTCTCTTCATCCCATCTGGGAAAATTTGAAGGCCCGACAGCTGGTCCAAGAAGTCCGATGGGGAAGCCCCTGTGGTAGCGTTCTTCCATGAAGCCGAGAGCGCTTCTTCTTCCATAGCTGCAAGACCACGCCCACTTCCTGGTCCACAGACACATCGACAGGAGCACGAGCGTTCGCTTGCCTTGACACTGAACATCCCCTGATATACGAGTAGCATTACCTTCATGCACTTCCACTCCAAGCTAGTCACGCCCCTACCAGGGCCTTCTACCAGCTGTTTGTGCACTCGCACTTAGCAAGGGGCGACTAGCTAATTATGTTTCGATGCCACACACACACCCACACACACATCGCAAACCCCTACGTGGGCAATAATGGTTTGCGTGTGAAGCTGATCGTGGTCGTGAAGGAGTGCATGACATTGGCTTGCCTCTCTTTCGCCTCGCATTTCTCGTAGTAGATCGTTTGTAAGATAGAGTCAAGGCAACCGGTCAAAAGGTTTGCACAGTGGCTGGTCCAACATTCGTTCCGTTAAATGATTAGCACAGTCGCAGTCGGGCTTCACATTATCAGTCAATGGTAGTCCCGAGAGTTACCGCTAAGGCTGCATTAAGACAGGCATGAGATGATGCCTCTTGAGAAGTGGGAACAAGTTGTTGGAACAGTTGGAATCTTTTCAATCCGAGACTTCTAAGATGCCACGAGTTAATTACAACAGTGATGACCGCATACTATCGGCCTCACCCTTCCTCTCTGCACTGCAAAGACCTTGTCGGAGCGATTTGAGAATAAAGTAGATGCATTGACTGAGCAGACAGTTTGTCCAACCTTCGGGCGTCATAACGCGTTCATCTCAATCATAGGGTCAAACTCCATCCGAATGACACAGATGTAGCAAAAAATGGCGTTGGCATAGGTCTGAGCCAAAACGCTCTCCCTTTCGAGCCAGCAAGCTGCCTACCAGTTAGACGCTCAGCTTTTGTTTGCAGGGTCACATCGGAAGTCAAATTCCGTGTGAGACGAATATGCTAAGCAAAATAAGATGAGCTTGGACAGAAAAGACTTTCAACTTCGGTGGCTGTGGAGGGGAAGGCTCCGCTACTGAAAAACAAATTTATGTAAAGAAGCGAAACAGAAGCCCGAGAAAGCCTTAACTTCAAATGCTGTGGCGAATAAGACTGTCTGCAACAGAAAGGATTAGCAGAAGCCCAATGGGAAAGGCTACGGATTTTGGAATAGTCGTTTCTGCCTTACTCGTTGCAATTTCATTATCTGTATTGGATGCCGGCGTGATGATTACCGACTATTTGGCTCACCGATATTGGTGCTGTAAACAGTATTCGCCAGCGCGCTCCCCGTGTGGCTAATTTCTCTGTCCACGCTAAACGAACTTGGGTTTTTCTCTCCGCGGCAGTAAGCATTTTGATCTCGTTACCTGGCGTCCGATGATTGCCTCTGGTCTGTGTGCCGCTCCAAATTCAAGCGGTGCGAGAGGGCGGCTGACGGCCGCCGAGACGTTCTTCACGTACGGAAGCGCTGGCCAAACTTGGTACGAGTTCGCGTGCATCAACTCACGTGGCTAATTGTCTACGTCTAACGCCTATGCTCGGATGTCATTAAAATGAGAGGGCCATAAAGACCACATTAACAACAATTAGTAATTTGCAGCCAGGCCTTCATTCCAAAGAAAGGCCCAACTAACCCGTCAGTGGGTGGCTTTCAAGCTACAGTAGGTGGGCTAACTCATGAAATGTCAACCGAAATTCCGAAATGCGTTTTCATTTCGCAAAGATTAATTAAGTAGGGCTGTAAAACTAATCAGTCTGCAGTATAATTATATAATAATTCAGTTATCTCTGGATGATGGCTTTCGTAAGAACTTTCTTCCGGCTGCATACAAAAACCATACTCTGCAAAAAATGACTACTTATGTAACATGAATTCTTATTACTAATTTTCGATGCCCCTAAAAGTTAAATTATATCTCATGGAAAACATGCATAAAAATATTCATTCTTTTGCTCATTCGGTTGATAATTACGTCGTCTTCCAATTTTATACTTGAAAGAGGAACATAATTCGGTCTTAAAAAGTGTCTAATTGTGCGAATTTTAAAATCCGTGAAATGGCCGTTAATAAAACGTCATGTCTCTGCATTTACCAATGTGGCTTGTAAAGTTAACGATATGGACCAAATCCAATGCTAACTTTTATGAACCCCATATTGTCTTCTCTTAATACCGTAGAGAAATGTGTGGTTTTCACCACGCGGAAAATGCATAGCTTGTAGTTTGGAAACCCTGAATGCAAGTGTAACGGCAGAGCGGGTTCAAAATTATTCGGGAATGAGAAACGTTTTTGAAAACCCGATTAATACCCTTTCTTAGAGTATAAAATTGAAAGAAGACGTAATTTTCTACCGAATGAGCAATAGAGTGAATATTTGTATACATGTTTTCCATGAAATATAATTGGACTTTTAGGGACATCCAAAATCAATGAGAAAAATGCATGCTAATTATGTAGTCATTTTTTGCAGAGTATGGTTTTTGTATGCATCGGGAAGGACGTTCTTACGAAAGCCATCATCCTGAGGTAACTGAATTATTATAGAATTATATTGCAGACTAATTAGTTTTACAACCCTACTTAATTAATCTTTCCGAAATGAGAACGCATTTCGGAATTTCGGTTGACATTTCATGAGTTAACCCAACTGCTTTATGATGTTTAGCAAGTCCTACTGGGTCCAAGCGCATCAGATTTATTATTAGTGAGAATTGTGCCGATTCGCCGTAAGAGTTGATTCCTCTGGTTCGGTCAAAATCACCCTTTCCTATCCCGTGTCATGGCGGTCTCTCGACCAGCGGCTTAATATGAGGGTGGGTGCAAAGGCTGACGTGACGCAAAGACCGCCTCCTTGCGTGGGCCACGCACGCGACACTCATGCATGTGCGCGATTTCGCCCAGCAGCGTAGAGCGAGACACGAACGTGAAGGTTGGAGTAGATGTGGCTCGTAGGAGGAGACTGGTATCCCGTCCTACGCAGAAGTACGAGTCGTAGGAAATTGCTACTGCTGACTTCTCTAATTTGCCCTCACCCTGTGCCGGGTTGCCAGAGACTCTTCACAAACCCTACATATGCCCCCTTTGACTATACATTTGCGTATCCGCCCAAATTGGCGGTCGAAGTTGCAGGGCGAATTTAAGCCTGAAAATAAACTTGACATTGGGAGAGATTTTTATTGTGCATTTAAGTAGCAGGCCTCTTGTAAGGAATGGCACGTCGATGCTTCTCAATGACAAAATGTAAACTACCGACTAAGTTACTCAAAACAGTTGTCCAGCAGGTATTTACTAAACCGGACGTTTTTAAGCTCTCTGAAAGGGCGGCATCTACTAATTGCAAAAAGAATGCACTGACCTAAAGGCGAGAAATGTAATTAAGGAAACAGATAAGAAATGTCTCCTTTCTGAACCACAGAACCTGTGTTCTCAATGCAAATAACTTAAGCATTAACGGCAAACGGAGCTCACATCGCGTGTGTCGATGAGGGGAACATCTATATTATTCAATACGCCACCAACAGCAAGCAAAAGTATTCAAACGATGCAATGCCGCGAGCGTCATCAGCATGCATTCGCTGTGAATTCCATTAGCCAAGGAGTTGACAGACGCTTGTGTGTGCGCCAGATCCGAGACGCGAAATTTAGCAATCGGAATCGCGTGGCGATACTGGGCGGCTCGTTCGGTAAGAAATCAGCTACAAGTTTCTGCTATTCCGACCCCCTGATTGAGCCATCATAATAGGCAAAATTAACGGCAGACATGGATGACTGCAACCGTCGACCGTTGTGACCGACAATGTCTACCGTGCCTGCTTCACAGTAAGGTCAAGAAAGAGCCAAGAAAACCGGAGGCGGGGGGGGGAGGCGCAGGTGGATGGCACGGCTGAGCCCACACCTTGGCGCTCCACTCCACACTACCTGGTCCACACAGCGCTTGAACAGGTGTTTAACCAACAACAAAAGTGGGGAGGCGACAGCGATCCTACTGTGCTCGATGTGAGCCGGCAACTGGGCCTGCCACCGCACCCCGAATGGTGGCATTTGTTACGGTGCACATTCCGGTAATGCCTGCCAGGATCCAATGTGGCCCCGTGTTGGTCCAGTGCATTTACCGCGGTGGCTTGTTTGGGGGGCACAAGAGACAATACAAGCGAAGCACCACGCACACATAAGGTGGTTCGCTTATTACTCTTGATTAAAACTGACTCTGGCGATAAATAAAACTTCGATCTACGCTGAATTATTTTAAGAAGGAACTGTGCAGCACTGTCATCACACTTCAACTGCTCTCAGGCCACACTAACCACCAGCACTACCCTTCCTTACCAATAATATACTCGGTGTGTATATATACATCAGGGCGGTCCAAAGTGGCGGCCTGGGAAGTTGCCACTTGGCAGGATAACTCGGTGATCGGGACTAGGAACCGGGATGGAGTGTATTCACCTTAGCATGGTCTTGTGACATCTCTAACCAGTAAAAAATCTATGTGTGAGACGTTTTTCCGTGTTGGCTGCTGGCGATGTACGCGAGAGACGGGGCTGAAGTGCCTGGTAATTCAGGGAGCCGGCACTCGTCGCTGTCGCCTTGTAAAACCATTCGCATTGAAGTAGTGGGACTTCCCTCAGCGCAATCCCCTGCAAGCTACCGCTGGTTCCGCGAGTAACTGTGATCTTCGTCTAGTTTATTGGACGAATTATCACGTGTGTCGATCCCTCCCGCTTCAACTGAAGAGACTTCGCATGCTCAAATTCCTCCATCCGTCTAAGTCTATTGGACCAGCACTGCAGAGCCAACCGGTGGTTGAGCCACTGTTTTTAGTTCAGACCACCTTCGATTGTGACAAGCATGAAGAATGAAGTAGTTAGTTGCGCGGCGACGTCCATACTTTCTCGCCCCGATCTCCATAACTTTCCAGCGTCAATACTGACACAGAACGAAGGACGAGAGTGCGTGTTCTATCTATCAACGAATATCACAAAGCGCTTCTCTTCACCTGAACATCGAGCCACATTTCAAAAACCAGGATAATCATATTTGTAAGGGAGAATCACCTCCAGGCGGCTTTCCGGGCTGCGGTTTTGAAAGCTCCTTATGAGTGCAGTAGTTTCTCACAAGTCTGAATTTACAACCCTATTCGACCTCCGGTTGAGTATGATACAGACGCAAATTTGGGGTTAGGAGTACTTTTCGAAACCAGTATAAAAGTTGGACGTCTATCCAACTGTTTGGTCCTCAAGAAAGGCCATTCCAGTCGACCCTCGGCTAGCTGGTATGATTCAGACGACACACGAGAACTAGTGTCACGCATGGCGTATGAAGAGGGAAAGGGGGTGGACGGAGACTGGGCGGCCACCCATGACGCACGGAAACTACGCTAGGTGATATGCATCGTTTACATATATGTATATATCGTGAGAGATGAAAAAATAAGACATCACACACGCCCAAATCTCCAAGGTAGTCTCTGATTTTCCAGTCTGGGAAGCGGACGTCGCAGGCAGTGAGGGAACTTCAAATTAACAAGGAGGCGGACAGGACAAAAAGCCGAGAATTGAGCTACTGGAAGTTGCTTATAAACTCCCATAGTCCGTGGAGCCGGCACAAAAAACAACGGGAGTTCGCGAAAGAACTTCCGCAGAAAAAACGGAGAAAATGTTCAGACTTATCTCTCCGACTTCTTCTGAACACTTAAAGGACAGAAATTGAAGACGAGTCACCGGAAAGACCACACTCCGGCTAGTGTTGCACTTCTTGTAGTAGGTGTTCCCGACTTGTTGACTATCGTCACGAGACCTTAAAGTTACAATGGCCAGCATGAATTGACTGTGACCAAAGTTCAAATCGGACACGAATTACCTAGACTGCTTTGGCCAGCAGTCGTCTTTCGCCTCCCTTAAAGTTGAGAATACATGGCATTTCAGCATCGGATGCAGTAGCGGCAGCAATTCCTTATGAATCAATGCAGTCCGTGAAAAAAAACTTGACCGGTTCCATCAATTCGTCAGCTGACTTGCGGCGCATCGCAACTGCACTCTCCTCTGAAAACTACTCCCTGCACACCTTCGCTCTGCAGCTCGCCGACCGAGGCGGTGAATCAAAGCCAGGAAGGAGCCTGATGGGGTGCAGTCGGCGCTGATAGTGGTCTGTGCACGTACTTTTTGGATCCCAAGCCATTAGACGGCCCTCGTCTGCCTATGCAGCACGTTCGCGCTGATTTCTGTAGCAGCAGGTAGAAATGAAATGCTGCAGAGCGTTTGCACGTGATAAAAATTAAGGTTGCTAGGTAGGTCAGACCAGACCCGAAGAATCCATCCTCGTGCCAAATCAGCACAGTCCTCACTACAATAAACTTGGCGTGTTAAACATCATGGTCTGAAAACTACCCACGGACGGAATAATTCGGTCCTTCTTTGGAACGAAAATTAGGCCGCAAATTACGCATTCTTAGTGTCGTCCTTACGGCACCTCTCATTTTAATGACATCCGATCTCTTGTGTGGAACGCGTTGGACGTGGACCATTTGTCATGTGAGTCATTACACACAAGCTCGTACCAAGTTGTCTTGACTCAGACAAGTCAGTGGTGTATGGAAGAAGGACGGGGGATGCTAAAGAAAGCCTAAAGTAGAGAGGAGAGAGAGAGAGTGAGAGAGAGAAAGAGAGAGAGAGAGAGAGAGAGAGAGAGAGAGAGAGAGAGGGAGAAATCCAGCTCGAATTTAACGCCCTACTTTTCACGACATGCTAACCGCCGTGACTTGAAAGGCTGCCAACTGAAGCAACAACTCTGTGTTACTGAATACTGAGGGTTAGACTACAGAGACTCTTCCCTGATGTAGCTTCTATGTCACTTTCATTTAAGTCCGGGACAATCCACCGAATGGAAAAGTTTGCGAGAAGAGGTGGGGACAATGTCGTGCATCGCATGCGTGGACTGTCTGTTCGCATTTGTCAGACATCGCACCCACGCCCATTTCTAGTCGCCTTGATTGTTGTCGGGAGATGGTGGGTGTTGGAGCAGAGCATGAATGATTTGAATGTAACGCAAGTCTGCTTCACTGTGAAACAAAATGCACGCGCAAGTCACCACTGCCGGGCCACCGTGGGGGGTCGGCGATGGGGGTCGTCGCTTCAGACGGTCGATTTTACCTGTGTCACCTGCATACGTCAGACGTTGAAAAAATTATCACGTGTGACCATCCCCCTCTTCAACTGACAAGACTTCGCATGCCCAAATTCTTCCATCTGTCTAAATCTATTGCACCGGCACTGCGTTGCCAACCGATGGTTGGTCCGCTGTTTTTAACGCAGGTCACCCCGGTGCTGACTGGCCTAAAGAAGTAGTTACGCGGCAGCCTCCATGCTCTTTCTGACGACAATACTGAGACGGAACGAAGGAAGAAAGCGCATGTTCTACCGATCTACGCATATTACAACGGCGGAGGTGGTTGCCTCAGACGGTCGACTTACCTGTGTATGGCCATACTGCATGCCACAGGGCCACAGAGTTGTTTTGATCTTGAGACGCCAGCTCATAAGCGTCTGCAACAACGCTTCAAAAGTTCAGTCTCATCTGCAGTAATTCAAACATCGGCTACACCCACCCACCTCGTGTGCCAGTGGTTAGTGTCATCGCTCGCGATGGCTGGCCTATCGAGGGGGCTAGGTAAATGAGTTTCTCGTGAAATTCGGATAAATGTCAGTCATCCAATCAGATCAGATGTTGTTTTGGGAACCGGGAATGAGTCATACAGGGTGTGGTGGAGCCCCTGCTGCGGTCGAAGGTCAGTCTGCCTTGGTGTGGTCTTTCTACCAGTTCTCTAAGAGGAGCACTCAGTTTTGTCAATCGTGGTCATAGCAAGGAAACTCTCTATGTTTTATCAACTGTTGATGGACAGACCCCGTGGGACAGCTGAGGACGAAAAGTGCACGCCGAAAATCATGATAGAGCCAAATGTGCGAAGCAATTTCGCACGGCCATCGGCTCTTATAGATGAAATGACTTTCGGCTCATGTGGGTTGAAAAATTAAAGCAGAGACATAAATGTGTGTGTGGAGCAAATGGGAATTGGTTTTGTGGTCACCTTGTTTATCTGAAGCCGGTTAGCTAGATCGTAGACTTGATTGAGTTTTTCCGAAACCTCCGGCAGGTCGGACACCTGTAAAATAATCACACACACATCCACCTTCAGGCAGTAAAAGTAAACAAAGCTACGCAACCTAAAATAAGTTGATAAGATCCGGCCATAGGGCAGCTGGTCCTAACCCTGCTTAGGCAAACTTAATCCTCTCCTTGGACCGCAGTTAGAGGTGGTGTATAGGGGAGGCAAGCAAACCCACAGCATCACAAGCCCGAGGCTGCTTGGGATTGTAAACAATGGAAAGCATGGATTTTTGGTCGAAGAAGAACCGCACGGCATTTGGGCTATTAACCATAGATAGATAGAGAGATCGAAATTGTTATGAGGTCACCAAATTGAGAATTCGGTTACTCGGCCTAACGGACTTTGGTATGCCTGCGGCTTCTTACTAATAACAACAAAATCGAGGCAGGATGTTGTCTGTCTGATAACGGCAAAAATATTAGACACGCCTCAGTTCGCCTTGTTTTAGTAAGTGGTCGCCCTCTGCCAAGCGACTGTGCACTATAAGGGAACCGGTCTCCGATCTAGAGCGATCACATAGAGTGGTTCCTCCTAAAGTAGTTCTTGCAGTCGTTCGACTATGTAGGAATCAGTAAATTTATTCTGTTTGTCTAAACCTACTAGCGTTGGCTGGCTGAAATATTGGTCAGAGAACTTTAGGCTGGCGTTAACTTGCTTACAAGAAACAAGCTGTAACCATGAAGAATCATCGCGGCTGTTGGGAAAGAACAACATCCCCAAGTATGTAAGCCCCCTCATGATCCATATATAATTGCCTTCTTAGATTTTCTCTTGACCTCACGGACTAACATAGTGTGCGCCCTTAGACAATCTCTGAGGTAGGTGGTAACTAAAAGATTAATGCTATAGTAATTAATTAACATCGATCACTTATGGTCGACAATTTGAGGTTCGACAAATTTATGGTTCGACAATTTGAGGTCCACATCTTCATGACATGAAGGTAACACAAAATCAGATAGGTGTCATTCAAGAAAACTTGCCGATTTATCTGAAAGAGAACCATCATTGCTGTGGCAACCGTCCGAATGGCTAGAGAGGGCAAATGGTGATTCGTTTGTGCATAAGAGACGTCCATCATCGGAGTCGTTGGAGGGCATTCGGTGAGGCATCGCTGTGGCTCCATTCAGTACGACTGGCCGGCTGTCTGTCGCAGCAACAGAGACCTTTTGCTCACCCAAACCGCTGAGTGATCCGGAAAGTGGTCGATCCTCAAGATTCTAAGTGATGTCAAGGGACA
This sequence comes from Spirometra erinaceieuropaei, assembly GCA_902702965.1. Classification (NCBI taxonomy): domain Eukaryota; kingdom Metazoa; phylum Platyhelminthes; class Cestoda; order Diphyllobothriidea; family Diphyllobothriidae; genus Spirometra; species Spirometra erinaceieuropaei. Next base: position 1,240,938 of record CACRXP010000136.1, on the reverse strand, counting down.
GTCCTCAATCAGAAAGTCACAGGATTAGATGGGTGATTCGTCATTAAAAGAGTGAAATGAACAGGTCTATAAGGAAACTGGTCAGTGATCAGATAAACATTCGGCCTACAAGTCTCGGCTAGGCCCGATCTCCTCGATCTGCAGCACCTCTCGGCCGTGGCTATGTTGTCCTCATAGAGAGATTATCCAGAAAATTGTTCTGTGTTTTGGCCGACAGACTTTAATCAATAATCTCTTCTGAATTGTTAAAAGCCTAGAAGTTTACTTACTAAACTCTATTTATCCTAAAAACAAAACAAATGGACAGTGGATGATTGTGGAAACGACTTGCTCAATGAAAAAAAAAACAGTCCCCATATGAAAATCCGATGCTATTTTTGACAAAATGTGAAGTCGGAGCACAAATATCTTCATTTTCCTTTGCAGTCAGTGACTGTTGTTGGTATGATAGGAGTGCAGATAAGCGCTATGCAAATAACTCAGCGAATTAAGCCAAAACAAGACAGAAATAAACTTCCGCCTCATGCGCATAGGTGCGCGCTCCTTATAGGTCACCGCTGTCAAGGAAATAACTTCAACATAATGCCCTTCATCTCATCGTCCGCCTAGCACAATAGGTCCGAATAAGTATAGATGGGTGATAAGGTAAGGTCAAAAGCTCAGGCACAAGCCTGTCCATTTTGGCAGTTTACGATTCTAACAGATATCTGAAATCAGGCGAAAATGAGTGCCTTTGCTCCGACGAATACGAACGGAACAGCAGTCGAGGCAATTAAAAGGCAGAGTCTCAGGAGGCAGTTGAGAAGGGGATGGGATGGGTGGAGCAATAATTTCCTTCGTTTGACGTGTCGGATTAACACTCGAATCCATCATCAAAGGCAGCTATGGACGCGCAGAGGTTACAAAACTTGTAGGATGCACTTACTACGCCGCTGCATACCCACTAGAATTAGTGGCTCCCGCATTTATCGCGTAGGCTCGTACTTGGTGCGATACTTGCTTGTTCGTCTGCATCCGACTCTTTAGTAGCCTCAACTTCACCACCAGTGTTGATTTGGGGGGAGGAGCTTCAATCGGCTCAGCAAGGGGAAAAATGCACCCTCCGAGGTCTGAAACTATGCGCAGACTCGATTTCTTTGCAGGTGTCTCGACACAAAGAGGGCGCTCACCTCCGGCCCCTCGTGTCATTCCAAGGCTGTCCCATTTATGAATTAGTAAAGTGGCCGTTTCAGGAGCTCACATCTCTGACCGTTGATTCTGACGCCACAGTCGGGTAATAAACATAATTCTTGAAAAATCCGAAAGGAGTGAGTTTTTTGTCAAAAAGACCAATGTGTTTTTAGTGTCGTGTCCCTCTTTACTGTTTTTCCTTAGGAGCTGGCAGCCGGGATCGTCGAACTACTCCTGCACAGCAAATACGGCGAAGCGGCGAATAGTTTTGAACATGCCCAAGTTTTCAAAATCCTGGACCTCGGTCTCTTCGTACTTCGGGCCAGAAGAAACAATCCACGAACAGGTGAAGGGACGGCAATGGGTTCACTGGTTTAGGGCATTAGAGCAAACGAGACGAGTGACCGAATAGTACCGGTGTCCGAATTTTGGGCGAGCGCTCACGTACGCTAAGCACGTATTGGAGGCTGTCAGCCATCTTCTCACCTCTTGGAGTGGGGATCGGACACTGGCCTTTAGCAACCATTAGAGGCCAGGTCGTAGTGATACAAAACTCTTTGTTTCAATGTGCTAAAATGCCTGAAACCTGACTCAATTTTTATTAAAATTTCTACTCACGCCGTCACCTCAGGTTCGGCGTGTGCCTTCTGATTTTACTGACTTAAATAAATCAAAGGTAGTACTCATTTTCGGCGGATGGTAGGCTCCTGTTAATTCTACATTGGTGGCTACAATAGACACGCTATCTCATGAAATGCTGAATAAAATTCCAAAATGTGTTTTCAATTCGAAATGTTTGCATTGGTAGGGCTGTAATATTAATTAGAGTGTTGCATGATGTTAACATATTCCAGTGACGGCAGGATGCTGGCTATCGAATGAGGTTTCTTTTGATCGATTGTGCAAACCATATACCGTAAGAAAGTGCCACTTAAGTAGCATGAATATTCCCCGTCGATTTTTGATACCCTTATAAATTCAAACATATTTCATAAAAAACGTGCACAAAAATATTCCTTCTTTTACCCATTAGGTAGTTAATTACGTCTCCTTTGAATTTTATGCTTGAAGAAAGAGTACCCCTCGGTCTTAAGAACTTTGCCAATCCCCGAACAATTCTGAACTCGACCTGCGGTCACACTTGCATTCAGAGTTTCCGAACCAAAGGCTGTCCACTTTTTATGCAGGGAAAACTATACATTTCTATATGCCATTATACGGAGGACATACAGCGTTCACAAAGATTTGTAATGAATGTGGACCATGTTGTCCACTTTGTGATCAGCACTAATAAATCTACTAATGCGATGCTGTACGATTTGGCGTTTCACGGTCTTAAAAAATCCCATAATTAGAAACGTTTTTGAAACCGAAAGATACTCTTTCTCAAACTTTGAAGAAGACATAATTTGGTATCAAATGAGGACAATAGAGAATGTTATTGTGCGTGTTCTCCATAAAATATGTTTGGATTTATATGAGCATCGAAAATCAGCAGGAAAAATTAATACTACTTGAGTAGCTGTCCTTTACAGAATGTAAATTAAGCAGGCTGTCGACAAGGAGCTCACTCGGAAGCAGACATCTTAACGTGAATAAATTGCCTTTGCATTATGCGACAAGACAATTAATATTACAACTCCACTTAGGTAACCTTTAAGCATTGAAAACGCATTTCAGAATTTCGGTCAACATTTCATGAGATAGCGGGTGCTCAGAGTGAGTGGCTACCCACGCAAATTCGTCAACCGGTTCATGTGTAAACGAAAAAGCAGTTCAAACCGTGCCGGTCTCGAATTTTGGTGGGAGCCCTCGCGCTTCAAATGCACTTCGAAAGCGGTCGGCCGTTTTCTCACGCCACTAAAATTCGCGGCGGCAGCAGGAACGCAGGCAATCGTCAGGAGCCGAGTAGTGAGGCCGAAGGACTCGCTACCACTCCAGGAAAAAACTGCCGATTTTGGTGCAGTTTTGGGTAAAACAATCGTGTCTAAGAAACCTCGATATTACATTGCACACCGATGCTTGAACACCCAGCAGAAATTAGGAAAAATGGCATTAGCTCTCAAGTTGCGGCCCATTCGATGAGACTCGGCCAAACCTTCAAATACGACATAACCGAAATTTTTGTGGGAGGCGACGATCATGCTTGAATGATGGTTCCTCGAGTCACGTTTTAACAAGCGCAAAGCCTCGCCATCCGCGTTATATTCCGTGCTGAGACTGTCTGGGCGGGGAGGCCGAAGGAGAACCCTGCTGATGGCGACAGTATCCATGAGCCAAATGCATGTGTGCTTGTTACGCCGATAACAACGTTGATGAGGTCACGGCAACTAACTACTCAGACGCAAATCACCACGCCATCACTGCAACAAATGAGACCATCTCCAATAAATGCGGAAGCTGCCATTTTTGATAAATATGTGGTGGGATATCAGCTACATCCTATGAATACTACAATAATTGTGCATCCATTACCCCCCACTTGTCTTTAACTTTGATGATCAGCTCGGAAATAAATCCGTAAAGTCGGTCGAATGTGGTTTTTTAGCCCAACCTGAAGTAAACAAGCCCGTCATTTCTAATACGGGACCGGTGGTAAAAGGGGTTTTTACAGGTGGGACCGGGGAACGCACAGGCGACGAGGTCAAATAGTTGTATGCAAAAGAAAAGCCATTGGGAGTGCGCGATTGTACTTTCAATAGTTGAGAAATATTTGCGCTAACCCTTAACCCTAACCCCTAACTATAACCCCTAACCCGTAACCCTAACGCCTAAACCTAAACCCAACAGTACTGTGTCCATCAGGTAGGGCTACCAAACCACATCTTACCGTAAAGTCATATAAATAAAATTCAGTCAGCGATCGCACCACCTCCTTCTTTTGGCGACAAACTACGTACATTTTTCCCAGACCAAGCTTGGCGAATTAACAGTCAATAATGTTCAAAACCATCAAATTGAGAACCTGAGCGTCGGATGGCAAGAAGATTCGTCAAGACAATTGAAGAGAGAGCGCGTGATCTGGAGGCCAATGGATCATGCACTTTTCGCAGGCAACCGTGTTTACTAATGTGTTAATTTCTCAACTTCACCTGCTCTACTTATCGAACTTTATTAACTATGTAGGTCTATTAAACTAAGGGCTGGGTCCGCTAACTTGACATAGGACAGTGTGTTAAAAAATTGCCCACTTAGACTTTTCTCGAAAATTTACCGCGAGCCTGGATCTTCGCTTATTACCTGTTTATTCCGGTTAACACATAATAATTGCAGATTTTTTTTATGAGAAGTGTTTTATTAATCTCGACAACTTCTTGAATGGAAACATTAACCGGAAGATTACGCTGATTGAGAGGTCCTTCTTCGCAGCTACTGCTAATGGTCTCAGTAGCACTGGCTAAAGGAAGCATCTGCATAGGTTTAAAAAAACACTCATAACCAACCTGGCTTTAAGAGAGCCGAGGTATTTTTTTCTCTGATGAATGAAGTTTTGTTTTTTCTTCATATTTCCACGAGGTTCTCTCAAGCTGCATGAGGACACCTTAGTTTGGAACGGCAGTATGTACGAATAGCACCTTCATTCAGATAATACTTTAAGGGCTTTACCTCGTCGTCCTACTAAATTCAGCAGTTGCATCAAATTGGACCGAATTTCCGATGGGCAACCGTTCCGGACCCAAATTCTAGATTACTTCAGTCTGGGGTTGATTTACTGTTTGCTATAGACGGCAATTAGGCCACTGAAATTTGTCATACGATTTCTCCCCACCCTTGTCAGCAGTTCATGTTAATTAATGGCCGGCTTCGAGGACTTCAGATTCAAGAAAAAGGGCAAAACGAGGAGAACATGCTCTTCCCTACAATCTGACTGATGAAGCACCACTACCACAGGGTTACTTACTTCCTGTCGATGCGCTAGTCATACACTGTACATCAGCGTCTGTGAGGGACCTTGGATTCAAATAAGACAGCTT
>CACRXP010000136.1:1207004-1235727 GCA_902702965.1 Spirometra erinaceieuropaei | reverse complement strand
ATAGTTGAGAAATATTTGCGCTAACCCTTAACCCTAACCCCTAACTATAACCCGTAACCCTAACGCCTAAACCTAAACCCAACAGTACTGTGTCCAGCAGGTAGGGCTGCCAAACCACATCTTACCGTAAAGTCATATAAATAAAATTCAGTCAGCGATCGCTCCACCTCCTTCTTTTGGCGACAAACTACGTACATTTTTCCCAGACCAAGCTTGGAGAATTAACAGTCAATAATGTTAAAAGCCATCAAATTGAGAACCTGAGCGTCGGATGGCAAGAAGATTCGTCAAGACAATTGAAGAGAGAGCGCGTGATCTGGAGGCAAATGGATCATGCACTTTTCGCAGGCAGCCGTGTTTACTAATGTGTTAATTTCTCAACTTCACCTGCTCTACTTATCGAACTTTATGAACTATATAGGTCTATTAAACTAAGGGCTGGGTCCGCTAACTTGACATAGGACAGTGCGTTGACAAATTGCCCACTTAGACTTATCTCAAAAATTTACCGCGAGCCTGGATCTTCGCTTATTACCTGTTTATACCGGTTAACACATAATAATTGCAGTTTGTTTTTATGAGAAGTGTTTTATTAATCTTGACATCTTCTTGGATGGAAACATTAACCGGAAGATTACGCTGATTGAGAAGTCCTTCTTCGCAGCTACTGCTAATGGTCTCAGTAGCACTGACTAAAGGAGGCATCTGCACAGGTTTAAAAAAAACATTCATAACCAACCTGGCTTTAAGAGAGCCGAGGTATTTCTTTTTCTCTGATGAATGAAGTTTTGTTTTTTCTTCATACTTCCACGAGGTTCTCTCAAACTGCATGAGGACACCTTAGTTTGGAACAGCAGTATCTACGAATAGCACTTTCATTCAGATAATACTTTAAGGGCTTTACCTCGTCGTCTTACTAAATTCAGCAGTTGCATCAAATTGGATCGAATTTCCGATGGGCAACCGTTCCGGACCCAAATTCTAGATTACTTCAGTCTGGGGTTGATTTACGGTTTGCTACAGACGGCAATTAAGCCACTGAAAATTGTCATACGATTTCTCCCCACCCTTGTCAGCAATCCATGTTAATTAATGGCCGGCTTCGAGGACTTCAGATTCAAGAAACCGGGCAAAACGAGGCGAACATGCTCTTCCCTACAATCGGACTGATGAAGCACCACTACCACAGGGTTACTTACTTCCTGTCGATGTGCTAGTCATACACTGCTGTACATCAGCGTCTGTGAGGGACCTTGGATTCAAATAAGACAGCTTCCGATTCTTTGAGTCACGAAAACCGCCAGCAGGTTTGTTTTTGGAAAAGTTCTTTGACTACTATGTTGAGCTTTCGACCTCATGAGAGAGTCCATCGTCAGGGATGAAAACTTCAACAGAACAGGCGAAGGTTATAAGGGGTGATAGCCAATCAAACATCGGACGCGAGGTGCATAAACTACTACTGTCGTATTGGCGTATCCATCAAACCCAAATGCGAGCGGAATGGCTTGCTGACGCGGAAGTTTACGGTCATGATGTTGTTGAACTCGTAGGTTTCCGAAGCAATGTTTATTACCTTTGAAGATACTGAACTTACTCTAGCCGATGGTTCTTACACTACGATAGCATCGTTGCAATGGTGAAGACTAAATTACACCGACCCGGCAACTGTGCTCGAAGTTCTGCAGAGCTTAAATGTCTAAATGTCTAAAGGAAATCTATCAAGAAAATAATTTCGAAGAATAAGCATACCTCTACTGGCATGTCGACTAAAAGACAAGGCAATATCATCGTCATGAACGTTCGAAAAGGAAAAATTCCATAGTTATCTTTTACGCCGGTGCAGCATGAACGTGTAAAAACTACCACTGATAGCAACGACAGACACATTGCAATGAAAATATCTAGAACCAACTACAAGTGCACAATTTCATTTTCAATTATTAAGAAAACTTAGGGCAAGTTTCTGATAGTGGTCCTTAGAGTTCGCTTAAAAATGCTTGTGTGAACGCTTGCAGGAGCTTTTAGTTAACAGCCCTGTTATAAGTAAAGTGGAGTTATTCTTAACCTAAAAGTTCCCTGATAGATGCAAACATCACGCGGTTATCGCTTTGAAAATGGTACTCTTACACTTAACTGCTTATACAAAAATCCAGGCAGAATCCATACGGTACTGCAACCGAATCGTTCGGTAATTTCAGACGAAATTTAAAAAACCAGATTTAAAAATCGCCTCACTGTAAAAAAACCCCTGGATGGGACCGAGACTCTAACCGAGAAGTCGAATCATCCGCAGTTGTTTCACGTAGTAAGATATACAGACCCATGGCTTTTACTCACGCTGCATGTGTGGTTAAGCGATTTTCAGTAGACAGTTGGACAGATTTTCGGGGTAAAATGTTTCTTTACTCAACTGCGTTACAAACGTTTGACAGCCCCTTCAAGACAAGCGACCAATGAGATAAGAATCTACCTGGGTGATTTCAAATAAAACGAAGGCAGGGATGTCGGGTCTGCTGTTCTGGCCAACTGTGGTACAACTGGATCCTATTTCTCCTATAGGAGATTTCCGGTATTTCTCCTAGCCCTGTCGGATGGTAGTAAGTCAGATGCGTATCGGGGGAAAATTAGAAGAGCCTGTCTGTCGGCAGCTGACATTTCTATATTCGTCTGGAAGCCATCCAGGACCCGGCTTGACAAGGGGAGAGTGTCCCGTCCGAAGGAAACCGCCGTCCGCCATCCGGTCGATGGCGCTTCCCCCCAAAGCAACTCTCCCCACTTTGCCACTGGATTAGCGCGTGCTTTCGCTGTTCCCGACTAGCCAACCTTCTAGAGGCCTGCCTCTTGACATGATTTTGCAATCGGTAATACAGTTGGTGGTGGGAAAAACGCTGACAGGCCCAAAGATTACAGCACCTGGGCCTGCGCCTAATCTGTGCATACCGCGGATAGCACTGATGATAAACAAAAAGTCCCTTTGCCTTTAGGGTCAGCCGCCCCTCTCGACGATAATCCGAGGGCTATAAGGATTTTATAGCAGTTTTTGCCTTGTTGCTCCTACTAGCGCAGACAGGAGTGTCGCGCTTATGCACGAGGTCTCCTTCTACAACTGGCACTTACTAGTCTGTAATCATCAAAGAAAAATAAGAGAGACTGAAGGCTTTAATTTCGGCCTATAGATTCATCGTCAGACAGCCATAAATTAACTCCGGGTTTGGAATACCCGAGGTTTGAATTCGAGTTTCGTTGACAGCGTCCGTCTCAATGTCCAATTGAACAGGGTTTCAAGTCTTAGGGTTTCCCGGTCTGGGCTTGTGGTATGGATGGCTGGCGACGAGAAGCAAACGAAAAAAGGACCACTCCGGTCTCCACTGTCTTTTTCCGGTAATGGTTCTTGATTGGTCGCCGCCATTCGATCTACTAAGGCTGTAAAACGGAGCCCCAGAGCAAACGGGACACTTAAATCTCTTTTGCATCTCAGCATTGCAATGGAACCGTGAACACCACTTAATTGCGTAACTTTTCCAATTAATTACCTTTCAACTTTTGCGGCCAGCTAAATGACCCATGAGTGCTGTCGGAGTTTGTTTTCACTTTCATGTGACCATACCACGCAAAACCTCCAATTGGTCCTCCGACGCATGTGCAGGAATTCCGTGGTAAATATTTAGAGAAATTCGGTAACGAAATAAACTGAATAGCAAATATAGGTTGCCTGAACCCTGCATTTGGCCCAAATGCACAAATTCTGACTGCATCTCAGCATTGCGATGGAATTACAACATTCATCCCCGGGCCTGTCCTTCATGCCAACAGTGGATTCAGTCCGAGGACTGGAAAAAAATCAAGGCGTTCACACGCACAGGCGTGAACGCCCAACTATTGAACCATGACGCCGGTCTCACAGACTGCTACGCCTGGTTCTCTTCGCGCGCACAAGGTAAAAACGAACTAACAGCGTCGTAGAAATATATAGGTTGTAGGTTCCCATTGGATGGATCAGAGGAAGTTCTTATTTAAAGGTAGCTACCAGTGGGACCAAAGTCACGATCTGAAGTAAGCCAGCAGAGACCGACTGATATGTCGCTTGACTCCAACATATAACCCAAAACATTTAGGATATTCAGCAGGGAGCAACGTCGCAAATGCGTCTACACTGCGGCAGGGCCGAGGTTGACATCAAAAATAGGCTACCTTTAACTGGACTCTAGTCTGGAGTGACAAATGCTATGACTGTCACCGTCGTCGGTTTTTAGTGGTACAGAAGAAGGCAGAGGAAACGGAATCAATTTTGCGATTTAATTGCTGGATGCACAAGAACAGTCTTGAATCAAAGGCAGAACATCGCAGAAGAGTACCACCGACTGGAGGTGAGGAATTGACGCCGCGAAGCAGATGCAGGCAGTAGTCGACTCAATCAGCGGTTTATATTACTCCAAGCCATCTCTCACAGCTTCAAGAGTAGAGCCGGGTGTATAAGGAAAGTATACGTATGCAGTGACAGCGGTGAGTTACGCAGCGGGGGTCATCAGCCTAATCCTTGAATTCGCTAGCTGGGAAAGTTGTCTACTCAGGCGAAAAGGCCTAACCTCATGTTCAAAACTCACCTGACCGTTGGGTAATTTAACAATCCCATGCGTATTGAAAAGTTCCCACTTAATGGCCGAAAACCTCCTGTGTTGGCGACGTAAGAGGGGGTCTGTGCATAGAGAGCCTGCGTAGAAGCTAAACTGAGCTCTGCTTTTCCCAAGTTTACGCTTCATTTTCCTGCGGTTAGGTAATGAGTTTTTTCCACGCGAACAATTAAACAGACGCCTATGGCAGAGCCCTTGTAGCGCCTAACTTTACTTCAACCAGCCTTTATACTATCTCCTGCATGCTGCCGACTTCTCAGTCGCCAGAACCTGCCGCCAAATAATCAGTGTCATGAAAGCCAATTGAGCATTCTACTAGAGTGATTAATTTATAATGGCGGGTTGTAAAATAAAAGACAGTTTCGCCAACGAGGATCCCGTAGTTTAAACATCTGGAAGAATTGCACTATCGACAACGAGAATGGAAAGGGAAGATTCAGTTTATCGCTTTTGTAGAGTCTTCAGCGGAACAGGCATCAACCCGAGTGCCTAGAATACTCGCGATTGGAACCCGCATTCAGTCCGTTGTTGAACTTAACACTGTTATTTGAAACACGAGTTCGTGCAGTTGGCTTTGTCGGCAACCGATCTCTTTTTCTAACTGTTCCTCCCTCTGACTTCATACGGCGACCCGGAATGAAGTACTACGGAAAACACAGAATGTCCGCATTCAGTTCTGCGGTCGGACAGACGAAATTTACCAAAAGGTTTAATGCCAAAGGTTCCGAAAAATAAAACAAGGATCAAATCTCGGACAGAATGTTGGCCGGTTCTGTCTGTCTGCGAGCTCAACAACAAGCTGAACGAATTTGCTAAGATATACTTTGGAAAAGGCATTTGGCTAAGGTAGTTTCGATACCCTGGTCAGCCCGTACTAATCTAAATGTAAAAGACCACTTTACTAACAGTGGCTCATCGTCGGGCGTGATAGAATTCTGTCCCCCATGCACTTGCCTATGCGGGCGGTATTTTGGGTAAGAAATAACTGATGACGAAACGAGAGCAAATATGAAGGAGCAAAGGAAAAGTTAAAGTAGGCAGGAAACCATCGAATCTGTCGACTGGGAATTTCGCGACCAGAGGCTTCAGCTTCACACGAAAATGCAGGACCCTAGGTGACGGATGCATAGGAGAGCCGAGTTTTGTGGACGAACGAAGCATATGAACCGTTACTCACTGAATGTTTACGGTGCCTACTACTTTGGCATATCGCTGAGGCACAATCTAATACGGAACAGCTAGTGGAGGACCGGCCACACGCGGCTACTGGAATATCGCAAACAGGGAGGTTCACCATTGGCCCACGAGATGGGACAGGGTGGTAACATGCGCGTGAACTCGTTTATAGTGAATCAGACTTGCGCAACAACCACTCACCTGCACTCTTCTCATGCACGATATATTGTAGTGACAAGAGAAGTCGAAACTATCGGCGACGGACGTGCGCGCGGTGGCTGACAAAACTAGACAGTTCCTACCTGCGTGGTTTGATTTCTAAGTCCGCGCACACAGGGCTTCAAAGAAAGAGGGGTGCCTGGGATCTCACCCAAGTGAACATGCCATAAGAGCATAAGAATGAGCATTTGCATTCGAAGTTTCGCTTCAAAAGAAGATTTCGTCAGCTGCCCACATGGAAACCTTAACAGCCATCAAAATGTATGCCAAAACCCCGATATCTGCGTCATACAGCGACACAAAGTACGTGTCCAGGAGTAGCGTTGAGGCAGATGGCGAAGCGAGGAGATTGGCATGTGGTTGTAGCGTGCGTGGATTCAGGTTCCGAAGGTGCTATATCAACCGAGGCATCCACTGGATCCCATAATGAAGGAGCAGACGCCACAGCGACAGGCTACTCGTCAAATGGCTGGATCAAGTTCACAATTTTGGGTTGCGTAGGTTCAGAAGAAAGGACACTGGGTTTCCATTTCCTTGTCGACAAGTCAGTCCTTGTGGTCTTTGCATGGAGGTATGGGGATTTCGGCAGTATTGGTGCAGATAGGGTCCTTTAGTTTCATCTGTCCGGTTTCGGTGTCTTCATCCTACGCGGTCCGAAGATGCCGTAGACTGGGTTTCGTTTAGCCGATGCGTTCGACGTAGTTCGTACTGCAGCATTCAGTCTCGTCAGTGCAGTCGTTCGCTGAAGTCGTCTTCGTGGTTTTATTCGCAGTCCACCTCTAAAGTCGGTTTCGTATATATCCTAATCGCCGGCTGATTTCCACAGCGAATCAGGTTTTTAGACTAGTACATAACGACTAGCGGATTGAATATAGCCCTCTCCGTCCGACTCTTTTAGTCAGTCACCTGAGACTTTTTTGACGTTGGACCGGTATGCGGGGACACAAAAGCAGATGGGCGCCAGACGCAGACAAGATGGAAGAAACACCAAGCGCGGCAAAGCATTTCATCGAATTCCCATCCAGCAAGGTGCACCACTTGCATGGACGGCCCCTGACAGCTGGATCGTTGTTTCAGACGATGGGCACCCTGCGCCTCACAGCAGAGTGGGCGTAGGGACGGTGACTCGCACGTGAGTTGGTTTGGAGTGATAGCTGACTTGCGATGGATCTTACGCAACTCTCTCCCCCCTACGCATCTAGGCCTGCTGTCAGGACAGAGTTAAGAAGACCGGAGGCGAGATCAAGCGCAGGCGGCTGGTATGGCGTAAACTCGCGCCTAGGTGTACCGCACATACACGTACAAACCTACACAAAAACTCTGGTGAGCGCAATGACGGATCAGTGCTTAGCGCAAAAAAGAACACATGAACGAATGGAATTTTTTTCTGGTGACCATATGAGCTCGGGTGAATTGCTGTAGGAGCATTGGAGGTGTTTTTTTCTCAGATGAAATTTCGGACTGGGCTGATAAGCCTTCAACCGGCTTTCCAAACCGACGTCTTGACGCACTGGAAAGGTAGATCCTATAAGAGGACAGTCCGTATGCCGTTCCGACAAAAGATTTGGATAATTATCCGCATCAGCCGTTATCAACAGTATGGAAGAGGTCATTCTAATCAAAATCGGTGGTCAAAGCACTTAAATAAGCTGTCTGGACAAGTTTCTGTTAATATTGACGATTGTCATGTCAGCGACAAGCGTACTGGCAGTGCCGATGGCAGCATTTTGACGGTGAATGACTACAACCACAAAGTCCGGTAGTAGTAGTAGTAGTAGTAGTAGTAGTAGTAGTAGTAGGCGGCGTCATGAAAGCAAGCGGCGTTAGCGGTGCTTGTCGATGTTGCTGTAAAATAGTCAATGATGGCGTAAAAGCAGTACAGCATTTGTTTATATCTACCGTCGTGCCCTTGAATTACCTGGATACAAACGGAGACCTTAATATTTGCAGACATAACTTTAGCATCATGAAAGACTCCAGAACTCTCGCGCGGGCAATTGTTAGCACAGTCAAACAGCAATAGCAGATACCCCGGCAGGATCGTTTATGGCTTGTCAACGGTCGTAAACCGGCCATAGCCCAATGTCAAGCATGGAAGGATTAGGACCTGAATGCGAGTCAGGTTCTTCAAGATAAGAACTCAAAATTTACCGACGGCGACTGGGAATATTTATGATGGTAGAAAGGTGGGCTAACGAAACCTCATTATTCATTATCGGCGGTCACATGACTGACAATAACCAATGGCCCACCTATTTCAAACAAAAAAGACTGACACTGAGCCAAGAACACAATTGTGACTTGTGCATGCTATATTTTATAATGAGGAAGACTCGTAAAGCGCCCATTTCACCAGTTCTTACTGCAAGCACCGCAATCCAATGGCAAAGTGAAACCACGGAGACCTGGGCTAAGCCTTTGCGCAATGAATGCCGTAGCTGAATTCGTGTCTGCGCGTGTCACACACATGCTGGCACCTATACGTACAAAAGAATGACTTCAGGTAAAAAAAAACCCGGATATCCCTGTAGTAAGAGTTGCTCTAAAGGTTGCATTAAAAAGCCACTGCAGCCTGACCCCCGATTCTGAAGGGCGGTCACTTAGCCCACTGCTCGATAGTCTACTACTACTTCGTGGTAGTTTAAAACACTTAAATTTCATTATCATAGGAAAACAAACATTGCATCCGAACTGGAATGGCCTCATTCCTCTTCCGTATCACCATCCTGTAGCATTGCCAAGTCAGTCGAGCCAGCTGTGAGACTGGACGCAGTGGCTAACTTGGTCTGCTACACATCTGTGTGGTTCCCGTTTAGGACTAACCAATTCTCTTTTATTGGTAGGGGAGCTATCGACCAATAAAAAACGAATTTACTGATAAAGACACAGAATGATGACCTTCCCTGATGTGTTTAGCCTTGTTACTAAGAGACAGACAATTGCAGAAGATAAAGAACTAACAGAACATTGAACGATGTCTGTCCTGCAAAAAAACATACCTGTGACCGTCGAGCACTCGAAGTCAGTCCACCATCACTAGCAACGGGAGCTAGGCTGTATGACTGACTCGCAATTTGATCAAAAGTGGAAGTACTCGCGTTGCCGACAGACATTGCCCTGCGAGGGTATGATGCGCTACTGTCCGAACTGCAGTCAGCATCGTCCACCGAGATGCGTTGTCCCTCTGTGAGAGATGCATGCGACAGCGGTGGAATCGAGGAAAAGGCTGGTTTGTTCGTCACGGCTGGGCGAACTACATCAGCATCTTCCTGATCCAACAAGCCGGAGCGAGTGTGATTTGTATTATGTGTTTGCTGCTGCTTTTGCATATGATATTCATAGGGAGGCAAGCATCGTTGAGCGGTGGTCTGCAGCGCGGACTCCATGCAATTCGGAGCCGGGGACACATGAGCAAAAGGATCGGGTGAAGAGAGAGGACTGCGGAGGGAGTTAGGTCCCTGATCAGGAGAGGACGGAAAGAGGATTTCCGCGGTGGGTTGTGGAACACCTCTAGAGGGCGGCAGTGGCGAACAGGCGAGACCTCCTACAGCACTTGTGAGAGTGCCGCTCTTTTGCGCCCCTTGGTCGTGGGCCTCTGGGCAGGGACTTGAATGGCAGTCGGTGTCGCGGTCGTTGGTCGACGAGGAGGCCAGGCTGTAACGCTGAAAGGATGGAAGTTCATTAGATGATGACGCTTGTATCCATCAACTAGAAACCGTCACCCTAAAAAGACCGAACATGACCGGAAGGCAGGCCAGAAGAAATTTATGCATCTACCTAGCAGGAACTGATTCCACAGTGTGAAAATCTGAGTACCTACTTATGCCTTACTTTCTGGTTGAAATCAGTGTCTCTTGGTTTTTCTCAAATTAAAAGGAGTGTAAACATGATATCAACAAACGTCAGTAACAGGCCTTGGGGCGCTACTCACTTCTTCGCTCAGAGAGTCTGACATAGTTTACATCCGACTTTTTTCTTAAGAGATTGAATCCGTCAGCAAGTCGCGGCCATATTTTATGCGTATGCCTTCTGTAAAAGTTTAACTTAAGCTCCACGACAAGCGCCGCAACATTCCGTAGCCTAGCCCCCGATCTCAAGGTTAAATCCCACCACACTGTTGGCGGGTGGTCGATTTCGTCGTATCTGCTTGTGTTTTTGATGTTGTAACGGTGGATAAGTCAGCTAATTCGAGTTTTGGCTGTTCACTAGCAAAACCGTGGTCAGCTTTCGTGTGTTCCACCTCTAGTCAGCTGAACAGGCTTGCAGTTTATTCTACGCTGGTCAGAACGACTAAATTATTTGACAGAGTCCGTC
This sequence comes from Spirometra erinaceieuropaei, assembly GCA_902702965.1. Lineage (NCBI taxonomy): Eukaryota > Metazoa > Platyhelminthes > Cestoda > Diphyllobothriidea > Diphyllobothriidae > Spirometra > Spirometra erinaceieuropaei. The sequence continues at coordinate 1,225,387 of CACRXP010000136.1, read as the reverse complement.
TTCTGAGTTCCGTGCTCCAGGGTTATCCTGGGAGTTCCTTATTCCTTTCACAGATTACCACAATACCTCCCCATCCCCTGCGATATTCGTCCGGAATTCTGTATTGATTCTGGGGCATTTCAGTGAGCTCGTCGGGGTATTCCTCTAGCACTGGCTTCTCCTACCTGCCCCACCGTTTCTGAGAAGCAGTGGCTTTGATAGGCGCTGATCTGTGATCCTCCCGATGTGGCCACCCCAGCGAAACCGCCCATACTTCAACCTTTTGGCGATGTTCTTCATGAGCGTTCATTCAAAGCTCCGTTTGTAACTCTAGAAGCCTCCAAAGGTGAACATGGCGAAAAACAGATGTGCGTTCTCCCCTCGAGTTCGAAACCATAACTACCGCATATGATCGCGGAGCAGGGGGAGATTATTTGTCGGGTTAATATCCCCGCTCCAGCCTAGGACTGGGGTGTGCAAATAGGACGGTAATAGCTGGTCAAATGCTGTTGTCAAAAGACCCACAACTGTGCTAAAGGACGATCGTGTAGAAATGACGCAATTCGCTAACTCCCACCAATTCTTCCCCATCAGTGTCTGTTTGGCCTACCAGAACTTGTAACGGGGTTGAGTTTGCCCGTGACCACTTTCACTGATTTATGAGAGTCGACGGATATGTTTCAACCGGCCCAACATGTGAAGTCCGGACCGGAGGACTTAGCGAAGTACGTCAGTATGAAGTGTCCAGAGGTCATTAAAACAAACTAGCAAAACGCTATTATATACATATATCCAGCGAAAGGAAAAAGAAGAAATGCGCCCGTCCGACAGAGGACTCAATTTAATCCTCAGAAGTCTGCACGCTGTCTGGCAAAGAACCCAGGACGTTGATTTCATCTATGGAAACCGGCAGCGACAGAACTGCGTATCGGTCTCTACACTGCCCGTACCGACCTGGTCAGTGCCCTAATAAGATTAAACCAATATGCTTTGAGGAGATAGCGAAGTGATTCCGAAGTGCAAAGGAATTCTCGCACGCTGTGCGAATAGTGACAACGTCGATGCGCCAACTACCGACACCTACTTATTACTCTCAAGCCAAGAAGTAATACTGAGGATCTTCGACTCGCCACTGTGGACATATTCACCCAACTGAGAAGTACGCTTTTTAGCTTCCACACAACTACCTACGATGTTCAAGCCGGGATCTTTAAAGTCAGCTAGACCTTTATGTTTCTGAGATTACCACCCTGGGACTCTCGCCTCTGCGAACCTGGGACTTGTCCAGCTACAGCTGTCAGTATGAAATGGTCGTTGTGTTCTACAGACCTTGCTGATGGGCGACGTTGTAACTTGACCAGTCTCTGAGGGATAAACAAAAAAGCTCGGGACTGTTCACTTAAACTTTTTTCGGATATCTTGCGTACAGAGGAATGCTAGACCCCGCAAATCAAATCCCGCGATAACTTCGCGTTCACAGCGTCTTTTTTGCGCCTCAGTAAATTAAGCTTCGATGGATCGATCAGGCTGTGAAACCAGAAAATGCAAACCATAGCAGTACGATCACTCTGACCTGGAAAGGCAACTCCACCAGGGCAAGGGAACTCGCCCTATTGAAAGTGGGACACCGTCGGACGCCATTGCCGTGAGGAAGAGGGTGGGTTAGAACTACTTATCAACCCCAGTCCTCTTTGGCCAGATTTCTCTTGCGCTGCTGAAGGTGTGCCCTGGATATGACATCGACCAGCGCATCGACAGGGAGTTTTTGGATCTCTCCGGCGGGCCGGTATGCCTATACCGGTTCCAAAGCGCATTATAATCTATTTGCCTACGATTTAACACTAAACTCAGCTACGTCGACGGATATGCAGCGGAGCCTAAAGTTTCTTGGTTCCAGCTGTCTAAATTGTAAAGCAGCCACAAACATAATGAAGAGAACATTGATATAGTAAATAAATCTAAGTACGAAACGCCCTGAAGTGAGGATCACTGTCAATGGCTATCTTCTCGTCGCCGTAAAAATGTGCGCTCGTCTGGAGGCAAATTGTCACAAAACGTCTTACCGGACAATAAACTGAACGCTGGCATCTCCAAAGCAAGGCAGACGTTCGTTCATACGAAAATCGCCATGTTATCCATATGCCCAGAAATTCGAGAATGCATAGGGCTGTAGTGGATGGTACCGAAAACTGGGTTGTCTATCCGTGACGAATAATGAAGTGGTTCACTGTAATTTGGAACTTACGGAACACATACATAGAGTGGCTCCACAACGCTGACGTAGATTCAACGCCATCAGGTGGACCATCTTGCTAGAAAAGTAATTTAGCACCGCCCACAGCGGTTGCTTCACGGAAACCTTGTTACGAGAGTTCACACAAAAGGGGGACAAGGATACTACAAAGATACACCGTAACTTTTGTTCATTCGAAATTGTTCGAGAATCGTTTGCGAGGTCGGCAGACCTGGTGTCTTATTGCCGGAGACCTTCGAAACTGCACAATTACCGAACACCTAGCGAAGACGCCAGGAATACAAGACCAGAATCATGAGGATTAATTTCACTGACTGAGTACCCTTTTTCACGAGCCCCTACACGTTGGAGTTGGAATTGTTAGTCACCCCTGAGCATAACACAAAGACCGAATACACGTCGTAGATAAGTCGGGCAGCACCTAGCCACAACCGTCCAACTCGTCGTCATTTATAGTGCACTACCATGGCTTTGATTGGCTAAGATGGGCAGCCAATCCCCCACTGCAATGACGATAAGAACGATCGCCCAACAGCAGTTTGACGAAGCCTTTGAGTATTAATACTGATTGAGAAATTCTACCAAGCGGCGACTTATATAATCAAAGGCTTGTCTACTGCTAGTAGTCCCCCAGCCCCATTTCCCGATTCGTCTGCCCTCATTGCGGGGAAGTTAGGAAATTTGTCTGAAAGGTTTCCTAACGTAGGCTTGACGGCGCGACATCGACGCAGATTGTTGATTAATGGACAACGTCAGGTTTCCATTCTGTTATCATCCTATTCTTTCTCCAAGGTCGTCTCCTGCCCAAATGTACAAGCTGGACGTTGGCATTTGTTTTAAAGGATAAATGCCTCATTCACTAAACAGCATAATCATTCTTTCGAAGTCGTCGTGCTATCCGACAAGGAGAAAAAAGTATGAAAAGAGATTGGGATGCAAAGACAGGTAAATCAAAGTATCCGATAGCCACGTATTTTGATGGACTCGGAACCAGTGTTAAACAATGGTTGGTTCGATATGAATTAACGGGAGATTTCCAGTGAATTTAGGGCAGCGGGTACCCAGCGATAGCAGTGATTTAATTTATCTGTTCTCAGAGCTGTTAGGATCGGTTTTCTAGGATTCTCCAGCTCGCCAATTCCGCATCATTTAGGATTACAAAAGCCTTCATAGTATCAGCGGCCCTTATGGCCAGCTGGTTTACCCAACCTCAGTGTTTGGGATTGCCTTCAACGGAAAGGGTCTCCGAACACAGGAATTACAAAAGATTTCCGAGTTCAGACCCGCTCCTACGCATGCTTGAAAGGTAAATAAAGAATAAATGTCATATCTCATTAACATCATGCAGATAAGAGGTGGAGTTATAATTCTGCATAGAGGTATTTCTACCCCATATCTATCAGAGATTTGATTTAGCTCATTGGCTTTTGTTAAAGTTGCGTGGGAGTAGATGCACGAAATAGTTTTCGGCAATCAGCACTGTATCCTAGCACAGTATTCGTTAACATAGTGAGGGCTGGAACTCTTAAGAAGACGGGTTTTGAATTACTTGGGTGCCATCCCTTGCTACGAGCCTTCTCTGAGTCTTTCAGCATAGGCGATTTTCCAGTTTTTATGTCTGCTGTTGGCCATTATGACGAAACGCTACTGGGATGGGTTGAGTAGTATTTTGTGCCTTTTCGCACAATAGACCAAGTAGGTTCTACGCGTTTGTCACTAGAGCGGCGAACGCTGCATTGTCCCTGAGTAGTTCATGGTTGATACGGTCTTTATGGTAGAGGAATCTTCTTTCGACCAAAAGACTGGAATCCAATGTCCTAAACGGGTTTGTGGGAGCTATTAAGGGGAAACAACATTACCCGTTTGACTGACTGTACGCAGCCATTCTTATGTATGTAGAATTTGTATGTAAAACCTCAGGGCTGCGCATCCTAATTTTAAGGCGGGAATTGACAAGAAAAGAACTTTCGGGGAGATACGGGAATAGAAACCCCCTTGCACAGATGGCCCCGCGCTAAATTCCTCGGCCAACCGAGTTAGGGCCAATGCTAGGGCAGGATTAGGGTTAAGGCTAGAGTAAAAGTTAAGATGTGGATTATGCTTAGGTTTAGAATTAAGGTTTGGGTTAATGTAAACGTTAGGACGGGACAATAGATACCTTTCCTGGGATCTAACGCAAGTCTACCTGTATTACCGGTATGAGTTTCCTCTTCCCGTGTCTTACCAAACTTTCTTTTATGCTGAACGGGGCGGCCAAGCAGCTGTGATAATCAAAGAGGGTAGTTTAATTGTCCAGAGGGGGTTTCACAACGTTGTTGAAAAAAGACAAATATTTGGCAGAAAAGTGTTAAACAATTTCGATGCTCCAGAGTCCTGGAGTAACATTTGAAAACTCCAAAGGGCACTATTTAAACCTACGTAGAAACTGTAATTCTGACGTAATAAACAAGAATAGCTTCGGGGTAAGGATCGGGTGAAGGACCCTAAGTATCTGTGGCATACAAAGAATACCTACTATACTTATTTAAGTTGATTTTAGTCCGACACGATTATTTTGGTTCAATGTTTCATCGTACAAGGTTGGAACGTCTGCTGTAGACTGTCTGGTGCATTATCTCCAGTGATCTCAGCTCAGAGAGTTGAGAAGCGATCGTTTCAGACACTTAGTGTTCATCTTCATAATTGCCCTGCATAACTTCGGTTGTCATTGCTTTAAGAATTTTCCGCCCGAAAGACGAATTCGCCAATTATTTTTGCTTATTCTGCCCCGCTCGTACAACCCCTATTACCACATTTCCCGTAAGACAAGCACCTTTGGCTGGTAGTGTATGTTTGGGGTCCTTCACCCGATCGTTGCCACTTTCAGTATTAATTTGGAAATCTAGGTGTTTTTGCATATGATCTGAAATCCGACGTTCCTGGAAGACAGCTTGTTAAACCGTACTGCGGTCGTGGAGTACAAGGACTAGGCTGCCGGACCGGGTTACCTTTCGAAACCAGCCAACACCAATTGAATATGTAGTCGACTGGTGAATTATCGTCGCACGATCATGTGCTAAAACTGTTGCTCAGAAAAATCAAACACACAAGTTCGACTAGGCTGTTTTCTAACGTTCCTTTAACCGAAAGAGGACAGTTAAGCTCCCACACGCAAGCTCGGACGCAATAGCTGTGAGGGCTTAAGAATACTCCACTCATACCCACGCTCCTCATTTCAGCGCGGACAACTTGTGTTTGTCCAACCTGTCAGACGGTTGATGCTAACATCGGGTCGCGCACACCGAGTCCGAACTATCGGCACGCAAACGGTCTTCGTAGGTCAGTGGTACTAAAGAAAAAGTAGTGCGCTAGGGCGTGGTGTTTAGTTCATGGTGGTCGAAAAGTGAGAAGAAAAACAAATCATTTTCACGAAGACGGGAGTCTCGCAAACTGGTGCAATCACTTTTTTCTCCCAAGCAAACTCTTTTCTTTTGCGGCTGTTAGTCATTTCGGTTCTGCCTAGGCTTCCGTGACGAATGAGTGAACTTCCGCCGCCCAGTCAGAGTTGAGCCCTACCAGTCGTTAAGATGTAATGAAAGTTTTTTTTAAAAAAATAGTAACTATTCGAAGAGATATATTTGCAGACCAGTGAGTATTGGAAACGAAATTGCGAACAAAATGGACTAGTTCGAGAGCAAATACGTGGGGAGCGTAGCTTAATTAGAGTTACGAAGAACAAATAGGGTCTATGGCTTTATCTTGCGCGTTGTACCTAGAAGAAATGAGTAGAAGTTGTTGGCCGAAACCTTCTCAAAGTAGATTACTGCTCAACACTTAAGCAGGGGTTTAGCTGCTGTAATGAAACTTGACCTTTGTATGACACTAGTCAACGAAAATCTGCCTAGAGAGTATCCTTCCACTGTGGTGAAATTGGAGCCCTATGCGCTGCCCTTAGGCGTGTAGGTAGCAGCAAAAACCTGACATTCACTTCTGAAAAAAAATCGGGACAGCCATGTCTTAGAGGAGCAAGTAAGACGCGCAAAGGAGGGGATTTGACGCAGACGCAGACACGTCTATGTCACGGTACTGTAGATCGCCAATGTCTGCCTCGGACGTTACGCATCATGATGTTTTTCCCTATCAGATGTGGGCCTCAAGTCTAGGACCACACGACGACAAAGTGGTGTCCAACACGACTAGGCGGTGAGGGGTTTGTTTCACGTCGTGTGGACAGAGACTTCTGTTCAAATCGGAGCCATAGGCGTAGTGCGCAAATGTGTTGTCCGTATTGTAATGCTGACGCGTCGTACACAAATTATTCAGTCTCTTTGCACTGGCCCACTATACAGGTAAATAGACGGCATGGTGATAGGCTCACCGCTTGGTTCGCTCCTCACAAATGTTCTCATGGGAAAAATCGAGAAGGTGAAGTTCCAAGATACTAATAATGACCTCGACTTCTGCAGTCGGTGCGTGGACGATATTTTCTACCTAACAGATCCTACCACCGGAACCGACGTCTTGGTTCGAAAGGTTAACAGCGCACACCCCTCACTCAAGTTCTCTGCAGAGTCTGAAGCAGACAACGAAATCGAGTCCCTTCATGTCCTCATGCACAGACAAGGAGACTGATGTATTCAGCGTAGGTTACTCCGAAAGGAAACCTGGATGGGTCAACACATTAATTTTCACAGATTTTCTTCCATAAATATTCAAAGCAATTTGCTCCGCGAATTTGCAAATAGAGTACGACACATCTGCTCTCCTGAAATTGTCGAGGCAGAGCCCCAGCAGTCGTGGAACATACTTCGCGAAAACGGATACCCAGAGTGATTTACCCTCCAGAATATTGCAAACCCTACAACGGCACACGAAGAAAAGAAAGACATTTTTACAAGACTGCCTTTTCCAGGGGACGCAACAAGCGCGCTACTAAGACGTCTAAAGACAGCGATTACTAACGCTTTAGCCGCGGCGAATTTACGCCTATGTTTCACAGACTCTCCCCTCGTACGCTTGCGAGGTAAAGACCGAATCCCGTTGCAAGTCATATCGATATATTTACCCATTCACTCTTTCCTGTGGAAAGTGGTGCATAGCCCTGAAACGAAACAGCTGGAAAGCAGGGTACGTGAACATATACCGACCTGGCTAGAGAGAGATGAAAACAGATTGATTTCGAGTCCTATTCTCGCACATCTAGTCCATACGAATCACTGAGTGGATGCCAAAGAAGACTTTCAGGTTGCTTACCGGACACCAGCAAACTTCTCCACATGTCTACGCCAACGGGCAGTGACTATACGGCTAGTGAATCCAGCGCTATGTGGTCAGAAGACCTTGACACAGGCGTTTGCTTTCCGTGACCAAAGCCGACCCCAGATGGTTATCGTGCGCCACCCCAACTCCCTGATGACAGTGACGTATACTCCACGTACTCGACTTACAAACACCACTTACACCCTATGTCACCCCCTCCCTACTTACCCCAACGATCATGACACGGCAACCTTGTCAAATGGGTTTTGTGGGAACGATGAGTATGCATCACCAGCTTGAGTACAAATGTAATGTGAGAGGTAAAACGGGCGGATGTTGGTCTGTCTTAAACCACCGATCAACGGATTCCAGTAGATGCTAGCTCGGCCTACAGGACTGCTTGAGCGAGATGAATAGAATCGAGAGGAAATATGTAGAGAGAGCATATGATGCAGAATTAGGTCGACTTTACGCGAGCGAGCAACAATCCCCGTTGCAACCAAATGAGGACGGGCAAAAAACGCCAACCTGGATTTTCCAGCTAACGTACCGTATCACGGGTTTTACAGGGTTGTCTGAATAGACTGAAATCACTTTTCGCGCGAATGCAGAATGGGATGTGAGCAGTCGTGTGTCAGCGAAGATGGCCGGTGTCTATTCCCATGTAGCTGCTGACCTCACTCCTACTAACATTCGACACATCAGTCTACCCCCTCTTCCTGCCTCAGCAATCTCTGCGGTCCTTCCATGCAGTTGCCCACAACTCTGCACGCCTCACTGGTCGTTAAGCTGGAAGGGCGGTATCACCTCCCATCAGGGCGGTCATTCTCTTGATGTAACCGATCCCCTTCATATACAATAACTGTCTCTCTGTGTATTAAATCCATTCCTGCTAGTAGAATATCTCTTGTGTCTACCAAAACCTTTTTCTGTCCTGTTCGTCCAGATGAATGTGACGAAATGTCTAATAGCTCTCTTCAGCCTATTCCACATCAGGCGTTATCCGTTTTTCATTACAACATGTGCCTTCTTCAATATACTTGGTCGCTACACTAAAAAGAGTAGTTTATCGCTCTATAAAATCCTTCCAATCATAGAAAAGCTCTCTACACTTGTCAGTAGCACAGTCAAATGGGTTTAAGCCTCTAGTTTATTCGAAAAATGGATGCATCCAACCAAGATTTGATTATACATACATATATATTCACTAAGGAATGGGCGCACACCGATCCATTGACTTCAAGAAGCAAACAAGCTTTGTATGGGTGATAGGGGTCACGACAGGCAATCACCTACCAGGCCGAAGTCGGCCAAGCTATGATAGCAGAGGGGAGAGGTGACAGAGTCTGGGGGGTAGATTGACACAAAACTGTTTCGAGCTTGTTTGCCTTCATTCAGCCAATCATAACCCTGACGACCAGCTGGGATCGGAAACATAAACATGCGCTTGCACACCTGGCGCAGCTGGTCATAAGCACTTCATCAAACCGAAGTTCAACAGTGCCTCCGCACCCGCCATTCTCTGTCGCTGAAGATCGGGTAGACCCCAGTGGTGGACCAGACGCGCCAGGTGCGTGAACGCATGTTTTTGTTTCCGGTTCTAACTGGTGGTCAGGGATATGATTGGCTGAACAAAAGCAAACAAACCCGAAACAGCGCTGTGTCAATCTATCCCTCCCTCCCCACGAGACTCTGTCGTCTCCCCTCATATATATATATATATACCTGTTTGAAAACAGCCATCGCAAGAATCATAATTCGAAAGAAATAAGCTCTTTGGGAAAGCTGAACACGTTTTATTGTAAATTTTCGACCTTGGTTTCCCAAGTCGTCCTCAGACGTGAAGTAAGTGTGCAAAACAGTTAACATTTAAACATGCATAAAAAATCGATTTTGCCCTGTCATTCATGCTGGCGTAATGCTCTGATTGGCTAATGCTTTTTCCACTTTTCCTTGAGGCTGTTGTACACCGCATCCAATTATACGTGTCGGCTGATGCATGCGTTATCAGAATACATGGTCTCTAAAAATTCACGGTTCTTCTTAGATGAGCAGACACCTACAATGTGAGTTCTGTCCCCGGCGAATTTGTGTTCACTTTCCAACGTATGCATGGCAACTTGGGACAAGTGGTCTCGCCTTTTTACGGTCAACTTATGTTCATGTATTCGGTATTGGCAGCTCTCGCTTCCGTTTTTCCTTGAGAAATTTGTGCGTGGCATCTAGATTGATATACCGAGGGGATGACGAAATATCGTTGATGCTCATTGGCACAGACTTCGGCCAACCACGGAATCGCTTGTTCGATACGGTTTAAATAGTTAACTGTTTTTGTACAAAGCCCAGAAGTCTGACGACGTGCTGGGGAACCAGTTTCGGAAATTTACTAATAAAGTTCTCACTATTCCCAAAGAACTTGCCATCTTCAAAAATATATGTATATATACCGTAGGCAGACTTTTACTATTGCCAAAGACAAGGGAGACTGGAATGGCCATTTCTGGCTTATGAGCCGTCGTCAGCCAGTCGTACCCAATCCCGAAGTGTGGAACACCTGGGGCTCGAACTCACGACCTGTTAGTTAGAGGTCCAACGCCTCTAACCACCGGGCCACGGGCCCGTTATCCTGTCGGTTTCGATTGGGAACATACAATGGTAGAGTGGCGCTCACCGATCGTTCTTACGGAACTCACTCGTTTCGTTGTGCCTTACGGGCTCTCTCTGGTTGGGCTCGAGAGAAAGCCTGTAAGGCACAACGGAACGAGTGAGTTACGTAAGAACGATCGGTGAGTGCCCCTCTACCATTATGAATATATGCTGTATATTTAGAGCAAATAGACGTGTTCTACTGGCTATGGAGGTTCCGCATAGAAAGTCTGTCGGGCAGACAATAGCTAAAAACCAAGATTTTCTTACCCGTGTGAAGTCACCATCGTCTTGTTCCAGCTGTTTCATCGTCTGTTCGACCTCCTGGAGTTGCCGCAAAAGGCAGTTAAGGTCATTCTCAGCAGTCGCTTCTAAATGAGAGATGGGAATACAGTTATAGTCGGCAGTCACACTCGGGAAATATAGTGAGGAAATCGAGATGCATCAGCTGCCAAATTGACGGAAACGGGGAACGGAAAATCTGTGAAAAAGACAGAAACTATGGGGCAGCGACCGCTGCGACGATAGTGTCCATCATAGCAGCATCTGCCGGGCAAGTTTACTGATAGGGGTTATAAACAAAATTCTACAAGATGAAGGCGTATTTCAGCATTCAATTATAATCTGTCAAAATTAAAAATCTTCTAAAATGTCTGGAAACGTCAAGAAGCTGAAGTGGTAGCTACGCCCTTAGTCAGACGATTTCTCACGCACTTCTGCTCGTTTCTCCAAGTTTTTTGACCCCCCAGCGGGAGTCACACAGATTTCGCCACTAAAAATCCCAAGTGGTGGCAGGCAGCAGCAGTTATGATCTGGTTTATGAAATTTAAAGGTGAAATAAGTTGAGAAGAAAACTAGTTACTAAAAAAGGGAGACCAGATTGTTCTTTTGTTCAGTTACTGTCGTCAGATAACCATAACCCCAGCTCAAACTCCGTTCAGCAAGGAGGACTCGTTGGTAAACACCGACCGCACGTGGCTCTGAATGCACCGGCTTGGGTTCGCGACTCAGCTGGTAGCCCATTATTCGATTATCTTCTGGAAGAGGGTTTGGAGCCCAGGTCGTTCCGGCTCGAAATTGCCGTGTGCCTGGTTGGGGTCGCTATGGTGTTCATTGTCCCTAAAGGTGAAACGGTTAGATCGCAGTTGGTAGCCAGGTCCCGTATTACAGATGGCTGGGGGGGTTGTTTACTGGGGCTATTTTGTGGGCTTCCATAATCACATCTGACCCATTTGGCTTTCGTTTTATGTCTGAGGTTAGGATTAGGGTACTGGTTAATGGTTTCCGATTTTCGGGTTAGATTTAGGCCTCTAGGCTTAGGTTTTCGGGTTACGGTGAGGATTTGAGCGTACAATTAGGTTTCAGTATTACGGTTACGTTTTCCAGTTACGGCTATGTGTAAGGGTTACGGTTACGTTTACGATTAGGGTTGCCGTTAAGGTTAAGGGTTAACGTTTAAGGTTGAGGTTAGGGTTAGGGTTAAGGTTAGGATTAGGGTTAAGGTCGCCGTCCGCTTCCCATTCCTGGCTACCAACTGCGATCTAGCCGGTAAAAATTTTCGACTGCTAACTGCTCGTTGCCAAGAGACTCTCAACAATTGCACGGAATAAAGCTCTAAGGCTAGGGGAACGCAAGCATTCCATGAAATCTGCGGAAGCGAAGTGAAAGTGGAGACCGCAAGACGAAACTCCAAATTCTATACACTATTAAGGCTAAAATATGGTTATCTGAGAGACTATAGAAATACTGACAATATTAGCTGACATCACTCGGGCTCCAGACGGGTGGAAACACGCTGCACAAGATTGTTGACTCTTAGGGAAGAAAAGTTCTCAAAAAAGCAGAGGCATCGGTGAAACTTTCGTTTGATATCAAACTTTCGAAACTCATGCCACAGTAGAAAACGGGCACAGAGAGACGGATTAAAAAATGCAGGGCCATGACCCGTAATAACAGGATTAAAAAGAATTGGAACAGGATATGTAAAATGACAAACAGAAAATTCCACGTCATAAGGGATCGCCTGTTCGGGCTTGACCTTGGGCACCGAAAAACGGCGGCCGCATGCAACAACCCAAGGCTTTGGGCACATTCACAATAAAAAGAACTACCTAGAAGATTGAAACGTTGTGGAAGAAGTGAGCACTCAAAGACACAAACATCCTCCTCTTCGCAGTCGTCTTTGGAGTGACCAACCTTAAAATGCAGGTCCAGTGGAATGCGCTTATGTCAGCCAAATGTGGATGGTACACCCAATTAAAAGGAAAAGCTGAAAACTGTCTCCCGCAACTAAAAACTTCACAATCGCCCATCGACGAACATGACTCATCGGAAAGGCAGTCCGCACGACAAGGCAATTTTTCTAACACGCCCACAGTGTAAATCACAAAAAATAATTTCTTTCTTGAAGAAGCGAGATAATTCGTAGATACAGTTGACCGACACCCTGTACGCATATTATTTGTTTAAAATCGTTTAATGAGAGTTAACCCTCCTTTCGTGATAGCTGGGTTGTAGAACAATAATTCTTTCTAGGACAAAACAGACATGCTGTAATCTAATGCACAAAAAATTCGATATCAGCCTGTTTTTCTTGTTTTGAACCAGAAAGCATCAGGTCCGAAGGGTGCATAGCATAATTCAGAAATGTAGGGCAATGCCCACTTTTATACAGAGTCTAAGGAAATTATCAGTAGTTGTAACTACTTCGTCTGCTTCGTACGCACAAGTGCTACGGCCATCGAAGTGCGGGTTACAAACGGCTTCGATGGAAAGTTCGGAAAGTTTCATTTATGGACAGGGAAGTGCGTGGTAAGGAGGTTGAAGCCTTACAAAAACACGATTTTGACTTCTGTTAGGCTACTTTCTTCGGCGGATCCGTTAAGCCCCGGGTCATTCAGTCCTGAGCAGCTGTTGCTTTGGCAGCCACCTGCTTAAACACCGAAACAGCCAAACGAGCCCTTGCAGGATTTCATCAGGGGCCGCCGTGCGTACAACTTAACAACCTATCACCAGGCTCCGGAATAAATCCCCTTGACGTCGGTGATGTGCACTTATATCAAAAGTCAGGAAGAAGCTTTCAGGAAGGTTTAAAATGCTAATATAGGTCAAGCAGCTTGTAGGACTGACCGCCTCTAAAAAGTCCAAATTGTTGCCTCGAAAAATTCCCCTTCTTGGTTCCTGCGCAATGGTCAAAGAAAAGAGAGAAAATAAGGCAAACGACTGTTTTATTTAAAAAAGAAAGCTTTCATGGACTGCGGAAATCATGCATCGCTTCCGGGCATTTAGCTAGGGAATGGAATACTCACTAATGCGCCAACGATCGACGCGCTGTGCGAGTATTGCGAACGAGGAATGATTTTTCTCTTTTACATCGTCCTTACTCGACAGGGTGGAAATTAAAGGTTTGCCTGCACCTTGCTGCCAGAATCTTTGAGCGCTTAGAAGAGACCTTGAAAAGCAAAGCGACACACGCTTCCAAGACTGTGAGACCGCGTTAGTCTGCTTGAGTTCTTTATGTGTGTGTTTCGTGATCAGAGACAGGACCCCTGATGACGTTACAGGAGTTTAAAGACTCGCAATAAAATACATCTTCCGGCTATATAAGCAAACGCTATCGTCACGCTGGAAGACGGATTTTCTAGCGTTGATTACAGGAGTACAACGGTCTCGCACTACACGACGTCGAAAAGAAGACGTCAGTAGAAACCATGTGTACTCGGGAATTCTGTGTTGGTGTGGAAACGCCTTGCAGTCCATACGTGTACTAATACACGCGTAATTATTTTCAGCCGATATTCAGAACGCGGAAATACCTCGCCACGCCCGGTGATTATACTTCTAGTTGTACCCTCAAAGGATGCAATTTTAGTGGCCGGCGCTCGACTAGTGATTGCACATTAGGACGCCCAAATCACCAGGTCAAATTCTGACTAGCAGGATAAGATGGAAGACACTGGAAGGAGACATTTATTGTGCATAGAAATCTGAGTTATTTTTTCATGGCAGCACTGGTTGCCGGCGTAGCCGGGGCGTGCGCCGACGGTGCTGTGTTATGCCCGAGAGATGGAGAGCGAGACGGTGGTATCGGCAGGCCTATCGGTGATAGTCGTGACTGCTCTTGTCTAATGATGTGTCGACTACCCGACGAGCGGCGCGTCTCGCGGTCTGTGACGAGTTGGCGTGTTCAAGTGGACACGGACGTCCGTGACTGTCTGCATGTTCGAGTGTGCATGTGTTGCAGTTATTCAGACTGTAGTGGGGTCCAACACGTCCGGAACCACTTGCAGGACAGTGAAATGACTTCAACTCAACGTGGAGTTGAATAAAAACACTGTGGATTATAATGATAGCTGTCGGCAACAACCTGCGTGGAGGTCTGTCTATCAACGCTTGAATATACAACCATGGGAGCGTGTGTTCCGACTAAGTGGTGGACAGGAGGCTGCAACGTGTTGTGAGAATTCTTGTGCCCAATCTCATTGGCAGTCATTTTGACCCAAGACCCGGCATGGAACGAAGTCCTCCCGATGTCACGATTCAGTCTAATTTGCAAGAACCGGCAAAAGTGTCACGGACAATAGATAGTCCTGGGTGATTCTGACAAAAGTGTCCAGTTCAGTTCAGTTTATTTGGGGGGGGAAGGGAGCGTAGGTGCTGCACTTTTGAACTCCCCATAGCAGGGCCGAAATCTGCACACGACAGGCGGCAGCCCCAAGCTCATAAAGGCGACCTAGGCCTTTTCGAACCAGCCAAATACTATGCATGAACAAGCTATGTTGGTACTCACCTTACGTTGGGTAAAAGTACCGCGTAACGGCACTGCAAAAGACAACTGAACTTGGTCATTCCAGATCTGAAATTCACGGGGAAGGAGAAAGTGGAGGATCGACCTCCTTCGATGTTCTGATCTGTCATCAACTTAAAGACCAAATAACGACAGCAGCTCACATAAAACCAACCAGCACAATATGGCACAGATGAAGTCGTGCACTCAACTGGGGAGTAAAAACTCACTGCGACATATTAGTCACCAAGCGGGACGAGATCTAACACTTCCGGCAGCTCTTAGGAGCCAACACGCTTCCAAGACTGAGGGGAGATCAGTGCCCAGGGGGCAATAGTGAGAAAGCCGACCATCCCAGGCAGTGGCGAGACATTCCGCACGTACCTAAAAGGTGTTCCTGGGGTGGAGTTAGGTCCCTCGCGAAACTCGGAATAGGAGTCACTTACAAATGTGGCTCAACCGCAACTGATTCAGACAAAAGACCCAACTGCCGACGAGGAGAAGGCAGACATCGTCTATCAACTGAAATGCTGCTCCAGGGAAACAGATAATTTAAGTAAATCGGCCAACAGCCATGGACGCGAATGTACGAGCAGCAACTACCAGTTCGAGAGTTCAAGCCAAAGTCAGTACCACTTATCCTGTACATGTCTCCAACTTCGATGTTATCGGAGTAGTTGACTGAATCGGAGATCACACGCCAAGGTGGCTCACAAATGCTTGGGTGCGCATTGGCTGCTCACCTACTCGTCACACCGACCTGCCTGTTACCTACCTAGCGCTGCGGACCTACCTGAAAAAAGACAGTGAGAGCGTGGAGCAGTCGGGGCTGCCACGTATCGCCACGGCCAACTAGAACGGAGTGACACAAACCAAGGTGTAATGGGACCAAAGTGCACCCACAGTCGGCATTGGTAACGTACGCACTGCGCACTGCGCAACACGAGCGTGTTTATAACTGATGACATGTGCCGGATTCTCCAATGCCAGATGGATTTTCCGAATACTGCAGTTTTCAGTTGCCCATTTGCACACTCGGTGCGCAAGGATATCGAGGAAAGGAAGCTGGTTGCTCGTTTCAGTTTCCATCATGAACTGGATATTCGGTTCATGTGAGTTCAGCAATTCTTTGAGGTGTTCATGGTCAGATGTTTTGATGACGCAGGAAGTGTTGTCGACATAACGGGTCCAGGACTTTGGTTAATACTTGGTGAACACCAAGTGTTTTATCCGGTAAAGGACCACTTCGGCAATCAGGCCTGATGGAGAGGGCCAGTGGGAGTGTATTTAATTTGTCCACACATTTGTTAACAAAACGTGAGACAGGCTTCAAGGGCAAGTCGTAGGAAACTGAGCAGATGTTCCGACCTCAGGGACTTGTCCTTATCATCGTCGGCTAGCACGACCAGTCGATTTTCGGCATTAGACGCTTCGAAAGTGGACAGCCAACCAAGCTCCTCAAAATGCATCGCGAAAAAAATCTGCTCCAGTTAGCAACTTCAGTTTCTCGAATCATCACCCCAAAACTCTCACCCTCGCGAACGCGAAACAGTGAAAATCTTAAAGGTGCCTGAAAAAAATCGATACTACTTAATTATTCCCGCCAATCGGCCATCATTGTTGACTGACATCTCGTTTGGGTTGGCCGTCGCCTTTTCCATCCTTCCTTGAGATTGTTGTACACAGCGTCTACTTCGATGTGACGATTAATACATGGGTCCCTGGTCAAAGGTGTAGTTTGCAATTAACTTATTTTTGTAGTGCTTTTAAATAAAGTGGACCCACGTTCATTAGAGACAACGCGTGCTGCTGGTCTAACGTAACCAGGATGACATCGTCAAGGTAGTTGAAGTTCGTAAGCCGATGTCCTGTTGCAAACTTGACTCAATCGAAATCGCGAAAAAGCCCCCCAGTGTGGTTTGACAGGATGGGCGACAGGATGCAGTCTTGTCGAATCCCAGGACGAATATCGAGTGACTGGAAGACATTGGTGTAGATAAAATCCTCAATCTTGGCGGAGCTATGATAGGCTTTGGTCGCAGATTATTTGAGCAGACACTTTGACTTGTTCAGTTATCCTTCGCAAGGATTCATGAATAGTTAGAAAGCGAAGGCTACCGAAGGTGAATTTGTGTCCTGATCGAAGTGTGATCGGCTGAGGACGGTAAGCAGTGTCGAATTGCCCATTACCCTGATCCGCCTGTAGATAAAATTCTTCGTATATGTCCGAGCAGCTTCGAAAACCCTGGCTCCGCGCAATCCGCCCAATCTGCTGCTAGGCTACACTCGGGCTGCCGGTGAGCGGACCTTGGAGAGTAGGGAGGGGGAGGGTGGGGAAGCAAAGGTAACTTCCTGAATGGTCACGAGGGGAGGCCGCAGTAGGACTTGCTGGCTGACAGAGGGCGCTCGCGCGAGCTCCCGAGGTTACAGAGCGTCATGCACGAACGCACAAGCCGTCTGCGCCCCCCCCCCTCCCCTCTACGGACAGCGACAAAACGATGAGGCATACCAAAACAAAAAACCGGAGTTGGTCGGTCCAGGGGGCAGAAAGGGGCGAAACGGCACAGGTTAGGTTTTTAGACCGACTTCTAGCGCTAGCAGCACGGCGTTGTGTGTACACACTGGGACGACTCGTAGGCATCTTTCGTCTTCCCATCAGTTGAGCGTCAGGAGCGCTCTCACTTTTTTGTTTTATCAAAAATAACCAGAAGCGTCGGGTTGAAGGAGCCGGAGGGTGGCCATGGTCTCTGCGTCATCCTGCCGGCGAGAACGAGTTTTTGGAATAAAAAAAAACTTGACAGAAGTCTATAGTCCAGTCAAGGGAACAGTGGGATTTGAAATTTTTTGGAACTCGTTCTGACAGCTACTAGTCCCGCTAACCCCCTGCTTCAGCTGCGAAAAAGTATTTGACACGGAAGTCTCCTTGCTGAGGCATTTTGGTTTGTCGGACGATTATGTGTTCTCATTCAGGCTGGGGCCACAATCATCCAGAATACCTCACATTTGGAGGCATTTTAGCAAGACACGGGAATAGGAAGCTCCTGTAACTCAGGTGGGCTTGCACTAAACTCCAGAAAGGGTACCTGTCTAGTACCCTAAACACGAACCAAGCATTGGCCTTAACCCTAGCCATAAACTTAACCTTAACCACGACCCAAAGCTTAACACTAGCCTTAACCATAACCGTAATCTCTCTGGAATTCGGCGCAAGGCCATCTGTATTAGCCTATCCTATCGCGTGTTTAATGATGAAGTGCTTTTTGCTCCAGTTATCCCCACTCTGTTCGTTTATTCAGGGACAAGTGAGGACGTCAAACAAGAGGGCATTAAACATGAAGTTAATAAGGAGGAAAATGTGGAAATAGTGGAGGGATAGACGAGAAAAATGAAGAAGAAGAAGAAGAAGAAGATGATGATGATGATGATGGTGGTGGTGGTGGTGGTGGTGGTGGTGGTGATGATGATGATGATGATGATGAT
>CACRXP010000136.1:1186913-1206930 GCA_902702965.1 Spirometra erinaceieuropaei | reverse complement strand
GAGGAGGAGGAGGAAGTGGAGCGCAGTGAGTGAGGGGAGAAACTTGAGACGAATGGGTCGATAAGGAAGGCAAGGGAGAAGGGGATGTGGAGTATGAAAATAAAGGCAGAGAGTAGGAAACAAACGAGGAATTTCTCAAGAAGAACAAGAAGTCAATTGTGAAAAACGATCAGAAGCGTGTAGAAAACATATAGAGACCAACCTCGGCAGCTGAGGGGGTTGAATGAAGCCCGAATGCTGTGGGAGAGGGTGGACACCGGTTGCGGAGGAGGGGACGACATACCCACACTGTATGTAGCCCCCGATCTCCCATTCTCCGTTGTGCTGAAGGGGCTCTTTGGCGGGGGCAAGTCATGGAGGGTGAATTGACGCCGCGGCGGTAGTGCAGGCGGAATACTCGGGTCGGATTGGAACCTGGCCGGCAGACTGGGCTTTCTTTTCATTATCAATGACTCAGGCGGCCCTTTCTCTCCAAGATATGGCCTTGTGGCTAGTCGTGAGCCGGCAGAACACTTTCTTTCAAGGCCCTAAATAAAAAGATTACTTATTGTGAATGGATGACGAGAAAGGGAAGAAAAGGGGGAAGGAGACGGAGAAAGACTGACGAAGGCACTTTCAGGGATCATTTTAAGAGATGCAAAATGAATAGGCTCCGTCCCCTATTCCAAGGGGGCATTGTGAACCGAATCTCCACGACGTGGGAGTCAACAGGAAGTCTGTCTTGAATGCTGGTCCTAGTGTAACCAATCGTCATGTTCAGGGATCGAAGCTTCCAGAACTACTCGTCAGAATGGTCCACCTTGGCGATCTCTTCGTTATAGAGAACTGTAACATATTGAATATCATATCTTACCCCCAGCACAACATGAAATGCCTGTTGTTGCTTACGACATTTTAAACTGTATTCCCCCTCAAGGTAGTGTCAGAACGACCGGAGATGTGTTTGGCTCGGCGGCTGACAAAGTTAAACATCCTGCCTGCATTTGCTAAACCCGATTTGGACTCCGCAAAATGTACCAAATTTTCACATTAAGGACGACTTGGACCTCACGCTCGTGAGAGTGCCACAGTAAGAAGCAGCCACTGAGTCTGACTCCCAGCTCTCGAGCTAGTTAATCGTCCCACGTGCACACAATGCTGGCCACGAGGACTGAGTTATCCAATCAGCTGGCAGTCTTCCGAGCCACGAGTCCTAGCGTGTCTTGGTAGTTTCAAGGCGCGTCAGGTTTACTTTAGTGATGAGTGCTCTGAAGTGACGGGGGGAGGGTGGGTTCCCCGGTATTGACCTCTCTCTCACTCATGTACTAGTTGACTGTCGGGGCTTGTCAGCCATCCGGCGAGGACCAGTTCGCAGACGTGCGCCTTGTCACACCAGCCACTGCGCTCCCACGCCAATCTCCAGCCCTCTTGGCCTTGCCACCGTAACATGGTGGGTATACGAAGCGGACCTTAAAGCAGATCATGCGCGACTCGCCACTGCCTCTTTCCAGGCAGAAGTGGTCCTCATCCATCATGGTGAGTAGACTGCCATACCCTCAATTGGCTAAGACCCTTGGCTGTGAATTGTGCGTCCAAGGAAGAGCACAATAAATTGACAAGCGAACTGTCGCTCATGCAAACTTATTCGACCCTTGATGGACAGTGCTGACCAATGTTGCTTAGGCTTGAGTAGGCAAGCAGAACGGTACTATTATGCATGGGAATCAATGGAAGATGTCGACCGGAACAAGTTTGCGCGCAATAAGATGGTTGATAAAATTGAGGAAGTACAGTAAGTGGGCTTACTCGTGAAATCTCAACAGAAAGTCCGAAATGCGTTTCCTTTTCGAAAAAAATTAATTAAGTAGGGTTGTAAAACCAATCACCATGCAGCATAACTTTATAATAATTCAGTTACCCCAGGACGTCGGCTTTCGAAAAAACTTCTTTTTGGCTGCATCTAAAAACCATACTCCGTAAAAAGTGACTACTTAATTAGCGTGCATTCTTTTCATTGAATTTCGATGCCCTTAAAGATTTAATTATATTTCATGGAAACCATGCATAAAAATATTCATTCCTGCTTCAATTTCGTACTCGAAGGAGGGGTATAATTTGGTTTTCCAAATTTTTTCCAATTCCCGAATAATTTTGAACCCAACCTGCCGTTACACTTGCGTTCAGGGTTCGCAAACTACAAGCCGTATAATTCCCGCGTACGGAAAACCATACATTTCTGTACGGTAATAAAGGGGGACCATATAGGGTTCATAAAATTAGGCCGTGCATTTGAGTCACATTGTTAACTTTCCAAGCCACATTGGTAAATGCAGAAACATGATGTTTTATGAAGGGTCATTTCACGGTAATGAAAAGTCTCACAAATAGAAACCTTTTTAAAATCGAATTTTACCCCTCCTTCGAATGTAAAATTGAAAGAAGGCCTAATTTTCTACTGCATGAACAAAAGAATGAATATTTTTATGCATGCTTTCCTTGAAATATAATTGAATATTTAAGGGCGTCGAAAGTCAATGAAAAAAACGTATGCTACTTAAGTAGTCATTTTTTACGGATTATGGTTTCTGCATGCAGCCGAAAATAAGTTTGTTCGAAAGCCGGCATCCTGGGTTAACTGATTTATTATAAAATTATGCTGCACGATGATTGGTTTTACAACCCTACTTAATTAATCTTTTCGAAACGGAAATCCACTTCGGAATTTCTGTTGAGATCTCACGAGTTAGTCCACCTACTGTATGTCAAGATTTACGCTGAGAACGTCGCTGGATCCACTGATGAGCTAAACCCCCGGCGGCTGCGTCATGCAGCAGCTACAGATCGGCGAAGTACATGTCCAGGCATCCACCCAACTGCACTCTTCTCATGCACGGTATACTTCAGTGGCAAGAAAAGTTAAAACTATCGGTGACGGACGTGTGCGCAGTGGCTGACAAAACCAAACAGGTCCTGCCTGCGTGGTCTGATTTTTAAGTCCACACCTACAGAGACTAGAAGAAAGAGAGATCCCTCGAGTCTTAAACAAGTGAGCGTACCGTAAAAGTATAAGAAGAAGCATTTGCATCCTAAGCCTTGCTTTAAAAGAACACTTAATTTGCTCGTCACTTACAGTAGGTGGGCTAACTCATGAAATGTCAGCCGAAATTCCGAAATGCGTTTTCGTTTCAAAAAGATTAATTCAGTAGGGTTGTAAAACTAATCATCATAAAGCATAATTTTATAATAACTCAGTTACCCCAGGACGCCGGCTTTCGAACAAACTTCCTTCCGGCTGCATGCAGAAACTGCACTCTGCAAAAAATGACTACTCATGTAGCATGCACTTTTCTCATTGATTTTTGATGCCCTTAAAACTTCAATCATTTTTCATAAAAAAACGTGAATAAAAATATTCCTTCTTTTGCTCATTCGGTAGATAATTACGTGTTCTTCTAATTGCATACTCGAAGGAGGGACATAATTCGGTTTTAAAAAAGTTTAGAATTGTGAGACTTTTCATTACCGTGAAATGGCCTTTACCAATGTGACTTGTAAAGTTAACAATATGGCTCAAATCCACCGCTACATTTTATGAACCCCAAATGGTCTCCTCTTAGTACTGTAAAAAAATACATTGTTTTCCGTAAACCGAAAATATATGGTCTGTAGTTTGGAAACCCTGAATGAAAGTGTAAAAACAGGTCGGGCTCAAAATTATTCGAGAACTGGAAAAGCTTTTTTAAAACCGAATTATACCTTCCTTCGAATATAAAATTGGAAGAAAGCGTAATTTTTTACCAAATCAACAAAAAGAATAGATATTTTTGTGCATGTTTTCCATGAAATATAATCGAATTTTTAACGACATCGAAAATCAATGAGAAAAGTGCATGCTAAATAAGTGGTCATTTTTTGCAGAGTGCAGTTTCCGCATGCAGCCGAAAATTTGTTCGAAAGCGAGCATCCTGAGGCAACTGATCTATTATAAAATTATGCTGCATGATGATTAGTTTTACAACCCTACTTAATTAATCCTTTCGAAACGAAAACGTATTTCGGAATTTCGGTTGATATTTCATGAATTAGCTCATCTACGGTAGGAACCTTAATAGCCATTACTATAAATACCGAAACTCCGCTATATGCCGCAACAACAGATAGGCGAAGTATGTGTCCGGGAGGGGAGTTCTGGCAGATGGCGGGGCGAGGAGATGGGTAGATGGCAGAAATGTATGTGATCCAGGTTTCGAAGGTGCCATATCGGCCGATCCATCCACTGGATCCCATAATCGAAGAGCAGACGGCACGGAGACAGGCGACTCATCATGAGTTACAAATAGTTGGGTCTAGTTCACGACTTTGGGGCGACTAAGTTCGGAAGTTGAAACTGTTTAATTAGCTGTGGCAGAACGCGTTCGAGGGGTAAAGTAGGATGTATAGAAGTGAACGGAGAGATATCCAATTAGGGCAATTTTCGCCAGAACTCCGTGTTCATATTACGGGCAGGCGAAGAGCAGCCAGTCACCGTTTGTGCTGCTGGTCGGCATAATACCGAAGCTGCGGTTGCTGGCAGTGCTGCGATGCAGGCGAAGGTATCCATCAAAACCAATTCGAGCCTCGAACGAACATGAGGGCATGAGAGTAAGCGTTGGACATACATTGGTGGTGTTGGCTTCACGTTCTTGACAATTCCCTTGGCCCCTGGTATTCGATTGGCTTCAGAAGTTGTTGCTTCAGGTTTGACGGCGGATCGTCACGCCTGCCGATTTCAAACAAGGGCCTCCCAGCAGTCTTGACTTACACCGACACCTCAACAAGTCCCTCAAGTTTTCCTTGTAACGTCGCTCTTGGCCTCTCAGGTGACAAGCACCGGTGGCAATGTCATCCCTGAGGGGTCACTTTATGAGCGCTTATCGGCATTCTCACAACTCGACTGCCCCACAGAAGGTAAACCTCTCTCTCTATTCCAAGTATGCTGTATTTGCTGATCAATTTTAGGATTTAACTGTCTGGAGTCACGTCACCTTTATTACACTCTGGAGATAGATTCTGTAAAGTGGTCCGACTTCCTTGCTTGGTTTTTTGTAAATTGTCGAGGTTTCCCTAACGCATAGGAAAGTTGTCAAGACTACAGCCCACTACATCTTGAATAGGGGGTTAAAAAGAATGCCCTGACAATTCCATAGGGAGGATTGTAGCTGACCGAAGATCCGCCCGACTTCGGAGGTCAGGGCTGCAATTTCGTCATGTTTGGTATTTCCTGGCACTTTGCTTCCAAGATAGGAGAACCGAATAACGGCAGAAAGGCGACTGCCATTGATCACGGTTTAGGGCGCCGGTTGAAGCATGATAACGGCTTTCTGGTGCTTAGTTCGAATTCGGGCATCCGGAGGCGAGGGAGTTCAGATCGTAATTAGTGGTCGCTTCGGTTGGGGCTGGGGCGAGCACGCAACCTTGCTTGGTAAGATGTGGTTGTGTAGTCCCACCTGATTAACAGAATACTGTTGGGGTTGGGGTTAAGGACTAGGGTCAGGGGAGCTAGAGTTAGGGAGTACGGTTACGAGTTAGGGCAACTATTCCTCAACTATTCGAAGTACAACCGCGCATTCCCAGTAGCTTTTCTTTTGCATACAACTACTTGACCTCGTCGCCTGTGCGTTCCCTGGCCCCACCTGTAAAAAGCTCTATTACCACCGGTCCCGTATTATAGGTGGCTTGGGTTTGTTTACTTCAGGTGGGGATACATAACCACATCTGACTCCTTGCTTTAACTTATCCGTCACGACGAATGGTTCAAGATCTATCGGCTACCTGCGACGTGTACCGATAGCTTGCCAGGAAACTGCCATCCTATCAGTATTAACATTTTGCGGTATTCAGCTGTTATACCGGTTTTCCAGAAACCGCTGCCATGCCAATATTGGAGTCCATATGTAAATTTCAAATGATGCTGCATACGCCGATATGCATTTCCCAGCAAATTTCCTACAGTCGTCACGTTCTGAATATCATGACGATTGTTCCACGATGTTCGCAGAATCCACAATGGGTCGCTGTGGGATGTCCTCTTTTCATGTGCACAGCCAAGCGATTGCGAAGAGTATAAGTGAAGGTCTTGCAGGCGGCATTGAGAATAAAAATTTCCTCTTTGCTTATGGGCGTGGGCGATGACGATGATGCACTCGAAGTCCTTGGGGATTTGTCCTAGTCCAGACATCTAGGACGGACTAAATCCGCTCGGATTTAGTCGGCGTCAGGGACTTTTCATGAGGCATTTGCTACAGAGGCCTGAACATCTCATACGGAGTTTACCGGATAATCAAGGCCAGCTTTGCTTTTCATTCAAGGAAATCAGTTGATGGCGCCTGTTTAAACTGAGGATGGATGATTCAGAACGTTTCTAAAACGCCCCCACCCAGTGCACTAGAAGCTGCGAAATTTCGCACAGCACGCGGTTTCCCATCAAACTGAGTAGGGACGCAATCACAGTGGGTTAGGGATCGTAGACTGCCTTGGTGGCCGAAAAGAAGTTCGCCCATCTCACCTCGGTCAACGGATCTCTGAATTCCTTTCAACAACACCAGTTTCATCCATTTGGTCTTGGTATTTTCATTCTGTACGGTCCGCAGGCGCCGTGGGCTGAATTTAGTTTTGCGGATGAGCCTTTGCTTGCGTTCGACGAGGTCCATACTGTAGTATTCAATGTCAACGATGCTGTCTTTCCCTTGGGTTGTCTTTGTGATTGAAGGCGCAGTCCCCTCTTCGATACGACTAGGTAGGGTTCGACGAGCGGTTGTCCAGCAGATGCCATCCGAGTACGTTCGATGGCAAATTAACGCACTATCGTTAACCAACCCCTCAGTAGATTTGTCTTTATGAGCTGCCAACTTCGCAGGTTGCAGTTATCTAACACAAAGATACGAGCTTCAAACATGACCTCTGGGCGGAGAAGAAAAATCAAAGTCGATGGCTATGCAGGTCTTGGGAAACGAAAAGCCGCCTCGATCCTACGAGTCCAACGAGGAAAGTTTACCTCCATACCTACACTACTGAAGAGGCAATACGACTAGAAGTGGACAGGAGCGCAGTGGCTGACAGCGGGTGGGCACCAAACCTGACCAGACTCCTACGCCCACACGCACTGGCCTCCAGAGAAGGAGCAGGATCCCGGATCCTAAGTAACTTAGAGCACCATGAAGGCCAATTTAAGAAGTGTTGTGTAGAGTCCGAATATCATTCGCAGAGCACCAATTCACTATATAAATTGTCAGCCTTCAAAGTCACGACTGTTTGAATACGGTGACAGTTCGAAGGCACCCTTAATTCCTTACAGTAAGGAACTAAGTACTAGATCTTAGTTGTACCGACCGCACTGTCTCATCCCGCTTGCATGCAACAGTGAGACGTGATCAAACATGGTTTGGATGGTTTAGATGAAATAAGATCCTCCACTTCATAGCTGTTAGTGATTATCTGTTCTGCTTTGCGAAAAGCACCTCTTCGTGTTGGTCATTTCAGGAGGAAAATTAAAGAAACTACATGGTAAACTGGCAGCGTCCTCTCCGAATACCCCGAATCTCCAGTAGTCGGCCTCCGTTTGAGTTCATGCTTGAGCTGCAGACGAAGACTCGAAATACAGTTTGATCTTGTCACTATCGCATATTTCTGCTCATGTACACATTTGTCTTTTTGATGGCCAGCGTCAGCGGACTATGTATTCTTTTATGTGAGTTAGATGAATACAACCAGTTAATACCGACAGAAAAGTTTTTCTGTATTTCTTCAAACTATAAGCAAACAGTATGAACGTTCTGGACTGTCTGATATTTTCCCTAGACCGGGGCTCTCTATTTCAAGGAGTCGAAACACACTGCAGCACGCCAGAAGACAAAAGAGCCGAAAGAATGTGTCTTCAGGACCTATTTGCAGCCTATGGCTATCCTAGACATTTTATCGAGAGAAGCAGACGTCGGGCGCACAGACGACGGCCAAATGAGCAGCAACCTGAAGTCTGGAGGGCCATGCCCTACGTTAAAGGGGCCTCTGAGGCGGTCTCTTGATCGTTACAACCTGCCAGAGTAGGCATGGCCCACCGACCCCAAGCAACAATTCGACGCCGTCTGATGCAACTTAAGGACCCATTGCCACCCACTGAAACCTCAGCAGTCATCTACAAAATACATTTCAATGAGGGCGACTGCAACTATGTGGGAGAAACCGGGCGGAAATTGCAAACTCGCTTACAAGAGCACAAATCGGCCCTTCGGAGGTTAGACCCCAATTCTCAACTAGCAACACACGTTGAAGAAACTGGGCATACTTTCGATCTCCAGAGACCTACCATCTTAGGCCGGGATAACACAAAATCAGAACGCTAACTCTCGAGGCGTGGTTCTCCGATGCCCACTCTATCAACAGGCATCTGGACCTTACTACAGCTTACAAAGTCCTACGTCATCAAAATCGTAGAGCTCAGGGCCAAACAACCACACCGGACTTAAGAAGGCCGTACGGAGATAGCCTAACGGCGAGTTTACTCGGTGAGGAAGAACAAGAACCGCCAAACCGACCTCCCGACAAGCGTTCAATCAACTCCCCCCGACGGAGCGGTGACTCACAAAGCACGCAGGCAAAATGCCCGCCAACCATCTCTCGAGAAGCCGAGGCAGCGAGAGGAGAGGAAAATCGATCAGCATGAGGCCGACCAACACAACATACCACTTGAAATTTCTGAGCGATTAAGTGCACTTTACGCTTTGACAGTGGAGAGCCGACCAAGCTCTTTGAAACGTCAGTATTTTAATAAACCTGTTCCAGAGAGCCCATCTTCTTATTCTTCAAGCGAACATTACTGGTTATACTAACTTCTGCATGCTGGGGCACGAATCGAGATGATATTTAAAAAGGAACGGGGCCAACAAGAGTTCACACTACCTGTGCCCCAAACCAAGCCTATCACTCTGGCATGTAACTTTATTTCTTGGTCTGAGCAGGTTCACGTGGTGACCAGTTATTTACCATATTGTGCAGACGCACACAGATCCCAATGCCGTCATTCCAACAAACGTCAACATCTGCACGCACTGGAAGAAAGGCAAGAGTCCGCACAATGAGGCAAGCGGCCGGTCAGACTTTGGTAAAACAGTTGGGCAACGGTAAGAAAGGACAGCGCCCCAATTATCGAGCTGTTGTCTTGGTTGCTTCTCGGCCTCTCAGTCATGATCGCAAGAAACTACAGACTAACAGGGCGGAGAAATTTTCAAGATTGTGTGCGTGCAGACACAAACGGCAGCGCTCTCCCAACACTCATTTCCCGTTGTCATTGCCTTAGGTCAACGAGGTGGGTGAAATCGGCCAGTTTTAGGTATCCGTTCCTGAGTCAATCACTGGAAGTGTAAACCAGGGACTGACAAAGACGTCTGCAGCATCACCGCACTCACCAACCTGGTGGGTTGAGGGGAAGAAGAATACGCTTTGGGACTGGCATTGAGGCTATCATCCGTCCCGCCACAGAACGGCCAAGTAAAATATGACTGCAGATAACATGGGAATATCAAAATAGAGGATGGGAAAACAGTCGTGTCGAAAATATAAGCTATAGACACATCAAGAGGTTCACAGCTTTATCAGTAAGAGCACTCCGTAGAAATTGTGTAATTGGGAGGTCACCATCGAACACTTTGTCGGAGTAGACTGGGGTCTAGGTAGCTGGCAGCGACGCAACGCGATCAAATAAGTCGAGATAAGTCGCGATGTAACTAAGCTTACTTGAGTCGACTCATTACCCATTAGTCCCTCGTGAGAGGCAATCGGTCCTGAATGACAGGAACTGTTTTCCCGCGGGAAAAGCGAACGTCCTGAAAACCAAGAAGATAAACACACGCTTTCCGGGTTTGATATCGATTGCCGACGCACGGCTTCTTTTCGCTGCACATAATCCCCATGGGCTGGAAAGATGTCCGATAAGCGGGAGGATCCTGTCCTCCGGACTGCGCGTCAGGCTGCACTGATCCCTATTAAATCGTCCTTAGGATAATCTTTAACAACGCAGTATCCGAATGAGGTACTGGAAGTGGGAGACGGGGGTGAAGGTTCGGTCAATCACGGTGCACAAGCGCATCTCCAGTTGGCCTAGCCCAGCCTTGCCGCTGGTGTAGATTGGTGCGAGAAAAGAGACTGAGGTCGATGCGGTTCAACGCTCTCTCACCTAAACCCCTTTTACCTGCTGATCATTCTTGTTTCCCCGAATGGTAGTGGCCATGTTGTTGAACGGAGGAATTATCGACTTGCTCAAAATAAAAGTGACCTCAATCCACACAGGTACTCGCCAATAAATTCCCTTTTTCCAGAAGTGTTTTGAACTAAATACTCATTCAGGAGCGCGCGGTTGTTGCATTTGTAACATGATCGCTTTACCGTTGGTATGCACCGAAGGAAAGCAGTTAAAGACCCATCTAGAGGCGAAACAGAGTTTGGGATCAATCACAGACTAGCGTCAGCGTAGAGGAACCAGATTTTTTCAGTGGAGTGTTTGTGACTGGCAGGGGAATATGAACCATTCATTTCAACCCGGAGATATGGGTTAAGGCTGGGAATGAAAGCGGTCGTAATCAACTATTAAGCGACAACTCTGTCATCATCTGGACCAATTATGCTTCCTTTGTCGTTGGACTCACACAGGATAAGCCCGCGGAATTGTTAGGATAGTGAGGCCCACGACAACCAGTTCACGCTGCGGCAAGATGCTGCAGAATAGACTAAAGTCTGAACCCAGAATATGGTGAGTCGTTAACTAGGAAAACTTGATAAATGCTCCGCCGAGCGTACCGGAAAGTGCTGAAAATAAATACTGAGAAGATAAGTACGCATTGGAGGGCAATTAGCAGCAAGTTGCGGCGCTACTGCATCCTGTCTCAGCTCTTTTCTTTCAGACCTAACAGTACCACCAGTTGGAAGATAGAAGGAGGAGCCTGTGCAACCTTTCATCACTATAATTCAATGTATGCGCATGGAAACTCGGCAGGACCCGGGAATAGGTACCAATCCCCCCGTGTTACAAGCAGTTCAGCGCTAAATCTCAGGGAGGTTAGGGTTTGGACACGGGAAATGTTAACCCATGGAATTCGGCGTAAAATCAGCTGTCGTATGGGAGGGAGGTTCCTATTCCCCTGTCGTACCTCAAATGTTCACGATGCCCTATGCTCGCGGCCTAAAAGTTCGCCAGCTGACAACGTGCCTGTTCACGACGAGCGTGCGTCATGTTATGTTGGTAATAGGGGTTCGGCGACTTCCATGCTCATAATTGCCGGGTCTGTAGAGGCTGGTTTGGTTAGAAGAAGCAGCCAACACATGTTCCTGAACACCTACACTGGGAAGAATGATAGATCAGCCTCTGGCTTTGACGAGGCCGAAGTTCTTGTAGAAGGTAACAACCATATTAGCCGCGAGATATTTGAGGCAGGACCTCTGACCCGCAGTCCAACAGGAGCAATGGCATCCCGCCTCTATATTCAGTCGTAAGGCGGTATCATGATCTACCTGGCCACCTACTGCGTCAATAGCCAACGCCAGCGATGAAAGTGCGGCAATCAGCAAGTCCATTGTGGACGATCAGGCAATCATCGCACCAAGTACGGCCGTCCGCGTGAATGCGGGGACCGCTAATTTTAATAAGAATGTGGTGGTATATGTCCTGTAAATGTTGCAACCCCCCCCCCGCGTCCATCACCCCTACCTGATGCTGAAATGTTAGGCGAATAAAATTATTGTCCCCGTGTTGGTGTTTGCCTCTCATGAAATGTTTCCTGAAATACTTTTTCGCTAGTACTGGGTTAAATCTCGCTTGAAGTAGTCTTAGAAAACGTTGGATGCTGCGAGATTCGTCCCCTAAGTATAACCCACCTAACATATAAATGGTCACCACAAAGGTGGTGATAGTGGTGGTGGTGGGGCGATCATCAAGAACGGTAAAGGGACTACAATGAAAATTGGTTGCAAAACCTCTCCCTAGTTCGCTGGGTTCCACTTAACCCGACGGATAGGTGTTTAGTTAACTGATGTCGGCATCTATAAAGGAAGCGCAATTTTCTGCTGGCCATCAGGCATTTGGCCATTTTTAAACCAGTCGCCCAATCGACTAGTCAGTTCAGCTCTGACCGCGGCAAATATGTCAGTTTTAAAATGTCTGAGTGCTGACGCGCACTGAAGTGGCAGCACTTTATACTTACCCCTAATTAGCCTATAAAACCCGTGCAAATTGCCCAGCACAGGATGGCGGATTCCCCAGAGCGTACGCCAGGTCTTCGGGAGGAAGATTTTCCTCTGGGTTCATTGGTAAAATTCAGGTGGCTTAAACAGTGGACATTATAAGACGATAACTGTTTGGGTAGATGGTACCCCGTGACGACAAAATGAGGCGGAAAACTGGGTGTTCGGTTTTCTAGATCATCAAATCGGACCAATTGCCGCAACAATCACTGACCACGGTGCCTGTAATGATTCCACATCGGCCATATAGGCGCTGCTGCAGACTGTTCTTGGTAATGACAAGAGGAGTCTGAGTAACAATCTACCGCAACAGCGCGCTAGCCTCTTGACATTTTGATAAATTGAAGAAAATGTCAGATGCACAGTCGAACAGAAAATAAGCAGGCCGGATCTTCCGTAATTCGGACGAAGGTGTGACTTTGCAAAAAACAATCGGCGCTCTTCCATCCCCCCAGGATCTACATAATTTACTTATTTGACAGTAACCAGTACCCAGAATTCATGGGTTCCAAGCGATCTAGGACCCATAGGGAAATTACAGTTGATTATTCACGAAGTAACTGATTAATCATAGTATTTTACTGAAGCATAATATTTCATAGAAACCTGGGTCGATGTAGCTAGCACCAGTTTGGTGTTTTGAGTAACATGAATACTGCGGAACTAATATCCGCACCAAAGGAAGATCGATCAGTGTAAATGGAACTGAAAAGCAACTGTTTCAGATTCCTGTTTCAGCGTCGCGAAGACTCGAGGGTTTTCGATACACCTTCCACCGGGAGTAGTCACTCCTCGGGATCGGTGACTATCGGCGGGAAGTAGTAAGTTCTCAGGTATCTCAGAGCGAAGTAACTGTCGAAATGACTAGGCAACAGTGGTGTTGTCGCCCGAACAGATGCTGCTCAAAGGGTTTTCGCAGGACCTAGAGGGTATATATTGACCAGTCACAAAGTCGTCATGACTGCAAAACTCAGCGTGTATCATGCATCAGCCGTGCACACTCGTTCATGTTGGGCTGTGCGCGTATAAGACGGACGAAAATTCGAAGGCTTGATTACCGTTGCCTCGGAACAACCCTTCTGATGAATTGCACTGATTTAGTCTCCAGTGAGCCAGCTAGTAATTGCAACAACAATGTTTGGGCGAATATTTTTTGCCACTGATCGCAGGCGTTCAGCGCTCCTGTCCTTCACCAGATGCAGCTGCCCAACTGGAGGCGGCGAGATCAACTCAAAATCCCGCCCGGCACGGTCCGTCCAGATATGCATGTGGTGCTTGGACTTTTGTATTCGATCTCTGTCGCTGGAGCAAAGAGTGATGCATACCCCTCTGATGTGTTGTCTCAGGTCGTCAAACCTGCGGATGTTCAATCCACGACATCATTGGAGCCGGGTAGATTAGGCATGATAATATGCATATCAAGCGTAAGTGGGCACATTAAAAGGATATTCACACCTTCCTCAGTCAGCCATGCCCCCACCGCAGCCGGACACAAACCGATGCATACACACAGCTAGTGAACATAGTCCATAAGCGAGGTCGAACTGGTGGGTCTGCAGCCTCCTTGAAATAGGGGGTTTAGTCCGTGTCACCCGAACAATTAGTCACCGGGGGAGGGAGGAAGATCGGGTATTTTTCAACCCTGGAATGGGTGCACGCGTCTGAGAGGAAAACGGTTCCGTCTCCTAATTTATGCGGAACGCGAACAAGCAACCAGCTGTCTGGACGAAACAAAGCCCGGAAGTAAACAACAGCAGATGTAGACGTAAAAATGCACCAGCTGACTGCTAGCCACCCTCGTCCCCAAAGAATGAAGTAGGTTTCCTCTGATGGACCAATTAGTGAGCAGTACTCGTCTCAATGAAGTGTTAGATCTATTGAAAATTAAATGCCAGAAGTTCAGGTTCCGGCCGCCGCCAACATGCCAAATGTAGTAAATGATCCGATCTCATGAAGTATTAACCAAAGTTCACAAATGCCCTTCGATCAGGAAGTATTACCTAAGTGGGGTTGTAGTACTGATTACGATACACCATAATCTCAAAATATTTCAGCCACGCCCGGATGCCGGCCCCCAAATGCACTTCTTTTCGGCCGTCTGCAAAACACCACGTGGTAAAAACGACTAATTACGTAGTACAATTTTTAATTGATCTTCGATACCCTCATGCAATTAAACATATTCTGCGGGAAACACACAAAAATTCCTTTTACTCACTTGGTAGTAAAGCACATCTTTTTAAATTTTTGCGTCCAAAGAGCGTATGTTTAGGTTTTAAAGAAGTTGTTATTGTGAGATTTTTAAGACCGTGAAATGCTCATTAAAACATATGTTCAAATATACAAAAAAGTATGCCATTACAAAATCCTACGAGCCCTACATTATATCGCCTTAGTGGCATCGTGGAACGCATGATCGTCCCTTCGTCTTCTTTTAAACAAGAACCTGGGATGCGCATATTCTCTTTCATTCGCATGATTTTCCTTTCATGGAAAGTATGTGTGAACTGTTAACCCTAAAGGAAAGTGCAAAGGCAGAAACGGCTCAAAATTATTCGGGAACTGAACGACTTTTCAAAAACTTAAATGTACCAATTCGTCAAGTATAAAATTTGAAGAAGAAGACGTGATATGTTATTAAGTGAATACAAAAAAGGATATTTCAGCATGTTTTCTGTTAAATATACTCGAATTTAGAAGAGTATCGAAAATCGGTGAAAAAGTACGCACTGCCTAAATAGTCAATTTAACGTGTGAGATGTTTAAAGGCTGCCGAATGGAAGTGCATTCAAAAATCAGCATCCTGGGTAACTGAAGTATCTTGGGATTATATTGCACGATAATCAATACTACAACCCCAGTTAATTACTCCTTCCTAACAGAAAACACATTTCAGGATTTTGGTTAACATTTCCAGAGATTGCTCACTGTCTAACTTCTGTTCAAATGTCCATTCAAGGAAAGTTGGAAAGGCCTAATGTTATGTGAAAATAAATTTAAGCGATTTAATTTCTTATACTTTTAAACCTCACGTTTCATGACGCCCTCTTTTCTCGCCGAGTTTTTCACAGTTGGGTCAATATGAACATATAAAATAATTTTGCTCGGACGATTTTCTCGTGGAAAGCAACTGGATTCGCAACTGTGACGTGATATTGTCTACAAAAAGGTTTCGCCATCTGTACTTTCTCTGCCACTCAAAGTACGTCGAAATGCAAATTTAATCTTCTCGCAACGGCCATTTCAGGAAACTAGTGGATCAGTTTGCGCCCATTCACGAACTCATAGTTGTGTTGAGAGTGTTGCATGTATTTATTTCGTGCTTTGCAGGAAAATGGAAAAGACAAATGCAAGTGAGCATTTACGATTGTAAACGACCATTCATATGCTCAACTACTGCCAACCACTGTAAGCTGATCTCGGTCGTCAGAGTCCGCTTCTGCCAGGGCCAAATGACTAGACATCCAGAATTTACCCCAGCTAGGACTGAAAAAGGAGAATTAGGCCTCTAGTGGGAGGCAAGACTTGATTAACCAGCAAACAGACGAAAAGAAAGTATTTGTCGCTGGCCTCACCAAAACACCACTTCGTAGAATGTGAATTTGGAAGGTCGGTGATTCATGCCGGCACATCCGCAACTCTCTTTAGTTATGCAAGTTCATCGGTCTTGAACACCTTTCAATCATGATTATCATCACCGTCACAACGACGGACACCACCACTACCGTCATCATCATCATTGGACGCATTAT
Source organism: Spirometra erinaceieuropaei (assembly GCA_902702965.1). Classification (NCBI taxonomy): domain Eukaryota; kingdom Metazoa; phylum Platyhelminthes; class Cestoda; order Diphyllobothriidea; family Diphyllobothriidae; genus Spirometra; species Spirometra erinaceieuropaei. The sequence goes on along the minus strand of CACRXP010000136.1, from coordinate 1,190,932 downwards.
CACCTTCCTCATTCACGCTGTGACCGTCACCATCTTCTTCGCGGGTAGATGGTATTTTTAGCTCGGCCGCAGTACTCGGGAATGACGACAACAAAAAGGAGACGGTGGACACTGGTCGAATAAAAAGTGCAATGAGAAGCGGGAGACAGGTGAAAAGAAGACTAAAAGGACAAGAAACCGTACTACCGATAGCGCCTAAAAGCCCATGGAAAGGAAGCTAAGACAGTAGGATGGAGGACGTATGTATTCAGATAGGAGGACGCGAGGAAGAGGGTCAGCAGGAAAATCTAGGCCAAAAAGAATGAGTTAAAAGCCCGGTCGCCAAAAAGCTCACTAGCAAGCCCTCTCCAGTGGAGCGACGCGCATGGCTTCTCAACAAGAGATCACCGTCAGAACAACCCATTGCCAAGATTGACATTCCTGCGCTGATGCGTGCGAACGCGTCCTCGGTACCGAATTCGACCAAAAACTTACCTTTGGCACTGGGTGCGTAGGTCAGCCGTGTCATTGGCTCCTGTGACAAGCAAGGTTTACCCGGGGGTCCGCGACCCCTTCCTGGTAGGTAAAAAGCAAACTGGGCATTGTTCCAGCGCCAACGTTCTTTGTCTGTCGAATAGCCCCTGAATGTGGTCGTTTTGAGACACAGTCATGAAGACCGGAGGCGTGGGAGGGCGCGGTAGAGCCCGCACCTTGGCGCTCCACCACACATCTCCTGGCCCGTGCAGCTAATGACTAGGATTTTAACAAACAACTTCAATGGGTAATGCCTCAAGGGTTCTAGTGTGAGCGTCTTCTTCCGGTAACTGGGTCTGCCACCGCACCCCAAAATGCTGGCATTTGTTATGTTGCGCATTCCAGTAACGCCTGTCAGAATCCCATGTGGCCTCCCTGTTGGTCCAGCGCATCTACCACGTGGCCCGTCTGGGGGACAAGTGCATTATAATAACTGCAATATTCCCGAGATTCGTTGTGAACGCAAACGGTTCCACTGGCTGCCCAAAACAAACAAGATCCAAATTGATTGCAGAAGTCACGAGCAGGTAACCACCTCTTAGGTCAAACTAGGCAAAGTTATGATATCAGAGGGAGAGTCGATAAACAATAGTGAGAGATCTGTGCAGAACTGCCTTGGACTCATTCTGCCTTCATTAAGCCAAAAATAACCTTCACCGCCTTCCCGACAAGAATCATAAGCATACGCACACGCACATGGCTACACAGTCCGTCCGGATTTCCAGCATGGCGGAAAGGTGTTTTAGGCGGAAGCTGCCCCATCGAGCGCCTTCAAAAGGGCTTTTGACGGCAGAATGCGGGAGATTGGTGCGCGAGAGCAATTGCCGTTAGTGAGGAGATCAAGTTACTTTCAATGCCCACTGAGCGTTACAGTTTTATGTATCAGAGGATGGCATTTGTAAAAAAGCCAGGCCAGACAGAATTAGTGCACTTAGGCGTGTGCAAGCTCGTGTGAGCCTAGCTCAACGTCGAATTGCGCAACTCATAGTAAGGCTATTAAAGCCGCACTATGGGTGGAAGTCTGATTATATAAATACAAACTGCCATTAGCCGATCGCGGCGCGCGCGAGTTGAGGCAAAATGCCCAGTCGGCGACGGAGTCCAAAATCATCTGCAGGCACCTTGGTTCAACCCTAACAGTGGAGAGCAACGGTACAGAGAAGGACCCCACTTAACTGTCAGTAGACTGTGGATCGTGTCATATGGGGTTTTATCTTGGTATACATTTGCAAGTTGTTGCAGAAATTACCCTGCCAACGACGATTACTTCCCACGACCTCACACCTTAACTCAAAATCCTTCATTTTGTGGAATTTACGTTTCGTTTATTGTTTAATTACTACTCTCATTTCCGTTGTCATACAATAGTGTAGGATAAGACTTTCGGCATAAATTCACGCAATTTCTGCGTCTTCTTTCATTTTGTCAACTAACTGTCTAGCGTGCTGCTCTACCCATAAAACCCCCTTTACCATAAATCACGCATGGCACGACCCATAGTCTACTGACAATTAAGTGGGGTCTTTCTCTATACCGTTGCCCAGTGGAAACATGCGAGGATTAAGAGTAGGGAGTGAAGATGACGTTGAAAAACTTTTCGTTCACTGTAACACTCGGGCCGTCTTCTTTCACGAAATTAGTCGGACTCAAGAACGACGGACACAGTGGTTTAGACACGAGGGAAAGCATCGAGTTTTGATTGGCGCCTGGTGGGGATCATTTATACAACCCCGGCATGACACGTGAATAGGAACCCCTGTAATACAGGTAACCTTGCAATTTATTCCAGGGCAGTTAGGACTAAATTTAACGTTAGTGTTAAGATTAGAATTAAGAAAAGGTCCGGGTTAGGGTTAAGACATGGGAATAACTATCTTTTTTGGAGAGTGGTGTAGAGGCACCTAGATTACGGGGGGGGGGGGTGGTGGTACAGCGATTATCTATACCCGGCGCTTTTCTGGAAAACTTTTATCATTTTACTGCCTTGCTTGCGAACGAAACTGATTCTGTAAAAGATAATGCACAGCTGACTGGAAACGAGACACAGTAATAGCCAAGTACCGTTTGCATTATCGTTGCACACTGTCAGCTCCTACGTCCCCGAGAACAGTGAGGGAATAGAGGCCCCAAATATACGCAATCAAATCTAACGTCTCCGGGGTGAACTAACATTAAATTATATGTATTCATACATACACAAGGATTACCAACATGGGCCAGAGAGGCTGAAATAGATACTTTTACAATATTGTTTGTCGTCAGCTACGGAGCCCAAATTTGGATAATCTGGGGTTCCAGCTCAGACTATGTATCACTATGCCTTAAGTCAAACGTTCTGTGTGCTCGCCGCGTTGTCGGTCGCGAGTGGGAACATGAATTCATATGGAGGCGATGCCCTGCCGATCTCTGTCGGTGCGCCTTATATTTGTGTTCGTCGCCTACGAGGGCTCTTGACAGAGCTCCTAGGAGAAGGTGGTTGAACATGAATCATCTTACAACTGCATGGATATGGAATAACTCCCATATAGACGTGGGCATTTAGATTCCGGACGCGTTTATCAGCAGCATGTGAAATATGCGGCAAAGGGCACATTACAAGGGAGTGCGTCGAGCTCCGCAATCATTTTGCCGGTAGATCGAGTCAAACATCCTGCATACATCGAAGACAAACGCATCCCGCGAATACTCATGATACTGAGATAGAGTAGAACGGTGGCTTAGTGACACATGTTTACAACATTCAGCCATGACGAAATAAAGGGACGTTCGTCTACGTCGCAATATTGATATGCAGTCAGTCAGGCCTCTGGCTTCTCTAAACCAATGGTTAAACTCGATTCCGATCAAACCTCAATGTTCAGAAACTTGCCTCATTTGGAATGACCTTAATATCAGTTCAAAGTTCATAGTTTACGGCAGGCACAACTGAGTTTCGTGGCACTCGTGGTCTTGTCTTCGAAAAATAAAAACCGAGGGAGAATGCGAGTGAAGTTATTAGGATAGAGCCCCAGGTCAAGATGCAAATGAACAGTCCTAAAAATTGGCAAAACCTACGAGCGCACGAACCTGGTGCAATACGCAAAAAGTAGGAAAATTCCATATCTAAGCAGGTAAGTGAATCATCGTTTCGGGGACAGACAATGTGCGCGAGTTGGTCCGTTGGAGCGGGCAATGCTATGACCCACAAACTTCGAGTAGTGAGCTGCGAACACAGTCATGTGCAAAAAAGTCATGGGAGACCATACCGATATCGGGCTAAATGACAAAAGCAGGCGACACTGACGTGGGCAAATCGAAGTGGCAGCATGCCGCGAGTCGGAAAAAATCTTGATGGAAGAGGTCGTGACCGAGTCCTTGAACCTATCAGAATCGCGAATATTTACGAGGCCGCTGGGCGCCTCACCATACAAGCCACCTATTGGAAGTCTACTTAGTGCTAAGCAGTGCTAAGAACGATAAGGAGGGGGGAGGGACTCGAGAAGTCCACGAAGTACCAAAAGCCCATA